>NW_019290910.1:0-55299 GCF_000500325.1 Leptinotarsa decemlineata | reverse complement strand
TCGCTAATTGAAAAATCCCGATTTTCGACTAAGAAAAAATATCGTAGTATGCCCTAAAACTTTAATAAACAATTCAAATTTTGTCCCAAGGTAGACCTTTTAGTACCTGACATTTAAAAAAAAAATATTGAAATCGGTTTACAACTTTAAATTTTAGGGGGGTGTTTCCATTAAAAATGGTCACACTGTTTAAATACATGACGATAATTACAGAATTATCACGATACCTTTCATGCCACAGTATCAAGTTTAAACTAGAAATTTCGAAATTGAAGTCTAAATATCGAGTTTCAAAGTTGGAATAATGTCTTTCGTATTACATCCATGAATGCACGTAGAATGTTACAGAGCATGATATTTTTGATAAAGAGTGTTGTTTGATAATTGCAGTGAGAACAAATTGAGTAACAGGGGACTTTTTAACTCAGTTTGATTGTTCATTAAATATTGATGACTTTTGTACTTATTGATTTCCAATACTTTCCAAAAAGTCAAGTTTGAACCCTTTTTTCTGAAAATGAAAGAGTTTTGAAGATGATAGGACCGTATGTCTATTCTGGAAACTGTTTCTGTGTTCTTTTATGCGTCCTCTGAATGCCCTTCCAGTTTGACCTATGTAAAACATTGGACCTGAACCACAAGACAACTTATGGACTCCTCATCTCAAGACACATGATCATATATGTCTTTCCAGACGATATCTATCTGTTCACATCATGTGGAAGCTCTTGAAATTAGCGAGGAGGATTGCCAAGGAACCTATAAATTTCACACTTGTACCACTAATAACCGTTACTAAAATACTCAGACTCGT
Source organism: Leptinotarsa decemlineata (assembly GCF_000500325.1). Classification (NCBI taxonomy): domain Eukaryota; kingdom Metazoa; phylum Arthropoda; class Insecta; order Coleoptera; family Chrysomelidae; genus Leptinotarsa; species Leptinotarsa decemlineata. Next base: position 54,485 of record NW_019290910.1, on the reverse strand, counting down.
ATTCTGTCAAGAAAATGCTTTTGGTCAGATTTAGTCAATATTTGCCCCGAGCAAGCGTTGAGAAAGCGCTTGAGCAATCATGAAGGTGTTATTGAAGGCATGTTTCGTAAAAATTCTTGTATCTATTCGAGGCTTTTGGTGTAGCTTTTAGGACATGATCATTTATGCCTGAAGAAGTTTATAGTTAGACACGTGTTGGAATCAGCCAATGCCACCAAAAATGATATTTCCCCTGAACTCATCGTTATTTACCCACCTTTCCGGTATAGTCTTCTTAGGTCTGGATGCAAACATATCTCCCCCAACGAGCATATTGTTCAACATGGCTAAATGGTTCTCTATGTACTCTCGCACTGGTTCAGCTCTGGGTTTACACCTGTCTGGTAGGCGGTTGAATTTAACCAGCAAATCTTTCAGCACTCGCACCTTGAGAAAAAGTTACAGTGGCATTTTATTGGAACATTTTTTATTGGAACAAAACCGCTACAGGTGTTTCGCTATACATTAGCTTTCTCAGTATGACTCAGTATAAACAGGAAGCCACTGCCTGAGGAAGTTATTGTATAGCGAAACACATTCAGTGTGTTACTGGCCATTTACGATAATATGACAAACTGTACCTTTCCTTCTAAGTTGTCACTTCTGCTGTTCGACTGGAAGATAAAGTTGTCTTGGTTCTGGGAGTCATCGAACTCCACCTCCTCCATTTCCTTTGTTTTGGCCAAGGCGTCTTCAATGCGCACTTTCGTTATAGCTTTGAGATAGTGCAGCAGCTTCGGGGCGAGAGTTTGGCAGGTGGTCGTCAGTTGCAATCTGCCCATTATGTTGGCCATTGCGTTGACTAATTTTTTGCTTTCTTCGTTCGTCACGTCCTGGAGGTTCTCGAATGATTTCTGAAAGAAATCGTGTATTAGTAAGTACTTGATTTAATGGCTGGGATGACCAACACGAGAACAGAAATACTATCTCTTGATGCGCATTTTACTGTTGTGAGAAACGTGTTGGCGATAAACTCATAAAGATTAGGAATTAGAAAGCCAAGACTTTTTCTTCCCAAAAATTGTATTCAATCCTGTTATTTCTAACGAAGGATCACTTACCTTGGGTTGAGGCTTTTTCATGCCGTTGATGAACCTGTCTTTGAGTTTCTTATACCTCTGCATGTGGTCGTAAATGACGTCAAGTATCTTCATGGGCAAATGACCATTGAGAATCTCATCCAGCCTTTCGTACTCTTCGAAAATACTTGTTTCATTATTAATCTGCAGAAAATCACTATACAGTAATCTACACTATGAAAATAATGTAATGTTCTCGTTGTCTTTCTTCGTCCAGTAACCGTGTTTCTGGTTTCACTTCGTTCATTGACACTGGGTAAACCCCAAAATTACCATCCAAGACCACATAGGTAGGCAATAGAAATTCCTACAGACAAAGATACAATTAAAAAGAAAAAGGTGCAACCTTCAGTAAAATCTAGCTCCCTGCCCTGAATCGCACACAATTTTGGAGCATTCAACTGAGGTATTAGGGATAAAGTCGTGTTCACCTTCGATGGAATAAAGCCAGCAACACAGATACTGGACAAAGCTGAGAGGATAACCAAAACACTTCGTTCGTCACCTCAAAACATCAGGCTCTAAACCTGAAGAATAACTTCAACATAACACTGAGAACAGTTCACATTTACCTCTGTTCCTGGAATGGACAGCACAGTAGTTACTGCAATTTTCGATTTGTTGAAGTTTTCGTTGTCCTCACATACGTTGGTCACCTTCACCTTGAGCGTCTCAGACTCGCACTCCTCTTCTTCAGAGGTAGCTGGGCGGGTTTCTGCCCCAGGCGGTATCTTTGATGTTGGAGGAAATATTGTTACTTCATCTCCATTCGCTTTTGCCTTATCGTCAAGGTATAGGTCGATCGTGACCTTCTCATCGAGGAAGTCCTTGGTGTTCTTGTCGTTGAACGTGAAGATCCTCTCCGTGGATATCACCAGAGGATCTACGAGGGTGGCTAGCTTTTCCACCTCGCTTCTCTTCGGATCCGATTTTTGGAAGTAGTCCTTCGAAGCTAGGGGAAAATTGTTCTTCTGCGGGGCTACCTTCTTGGCGGATCTTTTTTTCAGGATCTCCTCATTGATTTGGTCGTTTCTGACGAACTGAGGCCACTGCTGGAATTCTGAGTTATCGAGGAATTTCTGGTTTGGTAAGTTCCTCGGTTGTCTTACCTTGTGAACAGATAATTATTATATGTGATGGAGCTGGTCGATACTCGATGAAAATCCATGAATTATTCAACGAACACTTTATTGTGAGACTTTCATTGAATGCAGCATATGTTTCGTTATACGATAGCTTCCTCAGGCGTGTTCATACTCATGGAAACGCTTGAGGAAGCTGATACGAAGTGTCCAGTGAAAATGTTACGTTATAGTTTTACTTGAATAAAATAATTATTGAAGAATTGTATTTTATTGAAAATAAAATAAATATTTCATATTGAAATTCATAACATTAATCTCTTTCAACGTCTCTGCATACCGGTATTTGGTCTTATAATTTAATGCACACTGTAGTATAAGCCAGGAAAGTAGTTGTTTTTCTGGAGGTATTAGCCTGGATACTGATTGTTATTCGGAATATTCATTTTTCAATTCAACTCAAGTATTTTTGTATTTTCATTCGAAAAGGAAGAAATATTTTTGTATTATCAGAAAGATAGTAAATATTCAATTCTTCAAAGTCTGGATACCAAACAGAGCTTTTCCAAATATTGGCATGATCGTTATCAACTACTAAAAAGTAATCTTACATTGCTTTGAGGGAGCTTGACTGAAGGATTTATCTTCTCAGGGGCCTTCTTAGTTTTGTCATCAACTTTATTCACAGTGGGTTGTTTATCCTCTTTTTTCGGCGGCTTCATCTTTTTGTGTAAGTGCCTACCAAAGCCTACCAGTTTCTCTTCTTTGGAATGCAGACCAACTTTGCTCGCGTTGGTTTTCTCTTCTGACTTCTTATCTTTAACATTCACAATCTCGTCATAATATTCTTCGTCGTCCTCAGCTTCAGTTGTGGTGACCACAGGGTTGGCGAAATCATTGTCGGTCTTCTTAACCAGCTTAGAGCTGTTCTTCTTCCTCTTGGAAGTCATAGAGTCCTCTTCGTCTCCATAGTCGCCTTCCACAGAGTTCTTGTGCAAGTTCTCATGGCGTTTGGTGGTGCCTTTGGCAGGTTCCTCGTAATCTTCTCTCGGGCTTTTTAGATCCACGTCGTAGACGTATTCTACGGATTTCAGTTGTCTTCGAGAATACGTGGGATAGTCATCAGACTGTTGGTTGCTAGGCCAGTGATTAGTTTCCTCACGATGTTGCTTCGGCCTGCTCTTGTGATTTTTCTTTGGGTGTTTTTTCTTGTGCTTGGGCTTACGAAGTTTTTTGTCATGAACTATTTGGTGGCGTGGAGAATCGACTCTTTTTTCAGCTACGTTGCGGAAAGATTCGGAATTTCTGAAATTTTGTCGTAGACAAAAATGATATGAGTCATTGCGATCAATGTCTTATGAAATGATAGGAATATTAACTTCCTTATGGATAGCAAAAGATTACTTTAGCTAAATGATAACAGTGAGAATATTGATGATAACAGGATTATTGAATGTTGAGAAATGATGAACATAGTATTATCTCCGAACCGTATTACGCGGTCAATTTGTAGAACAAACTTTAAAACTTGTCCTTCATTATATATAACTGGATGACTAAGGGCATTAGAATATCATGTAAAAATAAAATGAAACTCTATCAAAAGGAATTAAAACAACTTATATCAAATGAACAATACCGACAATACTGCAAAATACTAAAAAATGTTATCAAGAAGTCGATGGTAATATCTGACAATCAATATATTTCAAATGCTACAAATGAAGGAAATGCAACATGGTCACTAGTTCAAAAATACACTGGGAAAGAAAAAAATGAAAGCGACACAATTTTAAGAAAGCTAGATACAGAAAACGGAAATAAAAAACTGGTTCTAGATAAATTAAATAGTTTTTACATAAATTAATGCTCGGAACCTGCGAATTCAAAATTAAATAACCCTGCTATTCTCCTTTCCAAATCAGCAAACAATAAAATAAATAATCCTGCTAGCTTACCATCAGCGAACCAAACTCTATTTCTGTAGTAAAATATTCGAAAAAGCCCTATATAATCGTCTTATAGCCTATCTAGAAAAGTTTGAGTTATTGAGTGACACCCAAAATGGCTTCCGAAGAGGCAAATCTACCACACGAGCGATATATCAAGCCTTGCGCACAGTGCTAAATAGTCAAAGTGAAAGAAAACACACTTGTCTAGATCTGTCAAAAGCTTTTGACAGTGTCGACCATAATATACTAATGGGCAAGCTTAATGCCTATAGCCGATTTAATAAAATCATATTTGCAAAGTAGAACACGAAGAGTTGTTGAAAAATACCACCTCACTAACGAAAACATACAGTCAGATGAATTTACAATATTGAAAGGAGTTCCGCAAGGATCAATCTTAGGGCCGTTGCTATATATTCTGTATACCAATGAGCCAGCAAATACTATTGATTTCAATACTGTGCAGTTTGCAGGTGACACAAGTGTAGTAATCAAGGAACATAGTATTGAAGAATTAGACAGAATCGTGTTTGAAGCACTGAATGCATTGGAACATTGGTTCACACATAATCACTTAAAGTTGAATATAAACAAAACACAAGTAATAAAGTTTTTCCCAACAATTAACTGTATGTGAATACTCAGCCTCAGATGGTAGATCAACAACATCAGCTTGCAAAAGTACAAAGTTCTTGAGAATTGAGCTTGATCTTAGATTAGACTGGAAATCTCACCTAACCTCAATAATACAAAATATTGAAAAATACTGCTATGCTCTAAGAGTGCTAACAAGATCAATAGATATAAACGCTGCTATGTGTGTCTACTACGCACAAACTCACTCAAGGATCAAGTACGGTTTAATATTCTGGGATGCTTCGACAGATGTCCCCAAGATATTTAAGATGCAAAAGCGATGTCTTAGAATTATATTTAACTATAAACAAACTGATAGTTGTAAACCCTTATTTATAAAAAATAAAATACTAACCTTATACAGCCAGTACATTCTTGATACTATACTATTTGTTAAGAAATGATTAAAAAAACGAAGTAAAACACACTCGAAATAGACTTTTCATGAATTTCAATAAATTTTCAGTTGAGTCCCACGTTTTTTCTGTATAATATTTTTCAGTTTTCTTACCGCTCTGACTCCAAGCTGAAGGCTTCTTCATTACAACTACCCTGCTGGCAGCGCCTTGCTCCATTCGAATTGATATTTCCTCTGAATCTTTGAAATTCGCCTGGTACCATATCAGCTGAAGGTTTGAACTGAATTACCGGGATCAGTTTTCTCTTTGGAATAAACCTATCTGGGTTTTCATCCTGGTGAACTTTGTGAACATTTCGTTCTGGATAATCCTCAACTACCTCATCTTCAGAATCTGGTTGTTCCTCCCGTTCTTGACGCTCAGGAATGTCTTGAGAATCGCATCCAGTTTTGTCAGTTTCACATCCATAACCACCATCTTTGTTTTCCTCTTGGGTTCCATCTCCACTGTTAGGCATATTTCGTAGAGGATTTTTTTGATGAGTGGGCCGTTCCTCATGGAGAGGAGGTTCTTTTCGTGTCAGATGTCCTTCACGCCTAGCGTGTTCCTCGCGAAGAGGATGTAAATCTACGGCGCATTCTTCATGAGCGAGGTGTTCTTGATGGAAAGGGTTTCTGTCGTGAGACGGATGTTTTTCATGGTAACCAAGCGGGTTTTCTTGCTTTGGATGTTGTTCTTCACCCTCTAATATAGTTACAGATTCAACTTTTGTTGAAACTAGCCGGTCGTTCAGATTTTGGTTCACTTTCTGATATTGGGTTAATGTCACATTTTGAGTGCGATTTTTAGGAATTTTTAGTTTCTTTTCGCTTGATCTGTCCATATTTTCGAATGGAGGATTGGACAAATCGAGATTTGGAACTGCGATATCCTCAGTTCTTGAAGGTGGTTCTTCTTCGGGTAGAATTACTTCAGGTGCAGGTTCTGCATTGTTTTCTGGGAGACTGTTATCGAAATTATAATCTTCCGGCGGAACTTTAGGTCCAAGTTCTCCTCCTAAGAGGCGAAGAGATAATATTAGTTAAAAAATAATAGAATTTTATATTCAAGTTCGAAGGAAACGGACAGATGGGCTTTCAATTGTAACAAATCAAGGATCAATCAAATTCAACTGCTCTGAGATGATACGAGAGTGAAAATGATTCAGTATTATTATTTTTTTCATCTATGAATATAGATATGCTTTTGAGAAAGATATGAGTGAAAGACTTTTTTTTTCCATTCATGGAGGGGTCCAACGAAATACCAATTGAACATATTTTGAAGATCCTCAGATCAATAAATCAAAATATATCAGAATCTTTCTCGATATACCAGCGATACAATAGTCATTTAGGCAAAAAACTACAAAAGTACCACTAAGAGACATTTCCTTTGGTACACATTGAGAATAATATATTGAGTAGAACAGCAAGCTACTCATTTCATTCGAATTTCAATTTAACAGAGCTTTGAAAAACTTTTTTAGTTTATCTTTGACGTCAGTGTATTCGCAATTGGTAACATCTTTTACAAGAATCAGTTGGAAAAGCTAGGTCAGATCCTGGCTTCCTCTGACTTTTTTTCTCCTTCTAGATGTTGGTTTCAGGCCAGCCTGAGAAAGTCTCAGATATTTGACCTCCCTTGACAGATATATCCCTTGACCTCAGTATTTAAGAGGTCTCAGTCCCTTCATTTTCGTCCTTATGATTAATACTACTATATTTGCCCTCGATTAGGATGTCTAATTTATAGCTCAGGAGACATAATAGTTTGTCCAATATGAAGTTCCCTAACTGAGGAGAGTTTCAACTCCAAAATACATCATTAATACCAACCTGAATTATTTTCATTACCAGGAAAACCTACTGGATCACCATCATCTTTCGAGCAATTCCCCATTACTCCTCGCCCATCGAAACTACCTACTTGGTCACCAGCTAATATTTTCTGTTCCGTTTCCAGAGTTTTGACGCCACCTCCTACTGGTTGAACTCCAGATTCTATACCAACAATGCTAATGGATGTAGTATTACCCGGTGCTTTGTTCTCCATTGCGTTCGATTTCACATCAGACTTGCTATTTTTGCCTTGTACTTCGTTTTCGTCTTCAGATTTATCCTCGTTGACCATATTTCCACAGTTCTGACTCTCACAGTCGTCTCTTTTTTCATTGCTCAGTTCGACCTGGCCTTCTAGGGTTTCAGACTCTCGCTTGTTTGGGGTATTATTAGCGTTGATAAGAATAGCCTTAGGTTTGTTTGCTGAATTGTCATTATCCACCACAACGCTATTGATCGACTCAAATCCATCACTTTCTGCTGGTCGCTGAGGATTCGGTGGGGCTTTTTTATCCCAAATATCTTGAGCAAAGTCGATCCCCTTCTGAAGCTGGTTCTTCTCAGAGATGGTCCAGAAATGACTCATGTCCTTGAAGCCGTTGTTGTTCAAGCTTCCCGAACTGGTTGTCTCCACAACCTCTACTGGAACTTGGTAGAAGTTAGGCTCAGGTAGAGTCACTCTGTAAATGAGTGCAGATTTGGCCAGCTCGTCTCTAGCGATGCTGCTGTCGGTGTTGAGATTCTCGTTGACGTTGAAGAGGTTCTTGAAATTACTGGAGTACTCTTTATTAGGGACAGGAACGTTGTCCAGGTCTATCGTACTTCTTGGGGTGAAAATCTTCAGAGGGCTCTCGAGCAGCTGCAGTTTGTTCTCGTTCTTTTCCAAACCTCTCGCTACTGCCGAAGCGATGTATTCGTCTCTGTAGCCTGGATCGTAGCTATCTTGATCCGGAGACTGGATGTTCAAAATGATCGACTTGGGTTGTTGGTCGCTGTCCCGGTAGTGCTTCACCATTTTTCCATCCTTCAGGACGTCTATCTGGATATCTCTCTTGTTGATACTGTTGCTGAACCTGCCAGGATATTTCTCTCCAGATCGTTTGAGTTCTCCTATCGTGCTTTTTGGATTCACCGCAATGTTGTGTCTTCGTTCGAAGAATGTGTTACTATTGGAATGTCTTCTTAGCCTTGGTGGCGTGTTTTTGTGGTGCACGGACATTTTCTTTATTCTGTTGGAAGTTTCCGGAGCTAAGGCGGTATTTTTACGTTTGTAGGTGTGGGGGTAGATGTCGTTCTTGGGACCATAATCTAGGTAGTCGTTGCCTTCCAAATTCTCGAAAAGTTGCTAGAAAAAAGTGCAATTAATGAAACAACTTTCATTGAAACAATACGCTGAGTATGAAGTGGTGGAAACATTTTTTCTCACCCCTTCGTCTTTATTTTCTTCATATTCGTCTGAGTTTAAACCGAATTTGGAAGGATTTTCGGCTATATCTCTTATCAATCTGAAGTCCTTTCTGTATCTCTGAACATTCGCCAGCCATGCGTTGAGTTCTTTGGGCAATCCAGGTTTGGGTTTATAGTACTAAAATAATTCAATATTCGAGTTAGAGGAGCCTACTACAATATTTCAGTGAAGTGTTTCAGAAAAATTGACATTAGAAGTTTGAATCATGGATGTTAGAATAGTGCATGATATTATTGACAAGTGATTTCAATGAAATACTTCTTGAAAAAAGCGAATCAATCATTTATTTAGGCAGCCGTAGTGCATTAGAAATTTAAAATCAGCTTCATCTTAAAAGATGGCTCTCTTACCGAGAATTTTACGAAGCCTTCCAATAAAATATCTTTTCTTAACGTTATCAGCATAAAGAAGGAAGATATTGCGCTCATTGATTATTTATACAATGTAATGGGTTTCAGGTCTTAAAGAGTTATATTACTGTAGTTACAGGTGGATTAGGAAAGGGAATTTTAATGTACGTAAGAGCGCTCGATATTTATCGAGCTTTCTTAAAAATTCAACTCCGGAAGAAGTTTCACTTGTATTCATAGCAAATTATTCAAGACACCAGTGATGCACCTAACGCTCAGCAGCTAAACGAACGAATAGATATTTATTATTCTTCTGCATATAAGCATAGTTCTGGCCGCTGACACTGGCGTGCGACTCCAAATACTCCAAATCATAGTTTAGGCACCAGTTTTATAGACACGTTGAAAGAAGTTTACCACAGATTTGTTGCTATTTAATGAATTATTGTTTCCATAACGTGTTATAGAGAAGATTCTTGAAAAATACTGAAATATAACATAAACTTTGAACTTTTGAAAATATTTTTTTATTTCAGTTACATTTAAAATTGAATTTTAGTATTTCGAAGGATTGAGTGGAATTTAGACGTTTTGACATTACAATCCATTTTGCATCAACAGTACAACTTTTTCCCTTTTCTTTAGTTGGATAGTCTGTATGCAAATATTCATTTTTCTTTATATATATTCATCACTGAATTTTTTTAAATTTGTTTTCTTATTTCTCTGTGCGATGAAAAGTTCCAAAAAGTTAGAATTCTTCCTCTTCTTATGTTTTCTTAAGCTTCTCTTATACAAATACTCTCTTCGTCCAATTTATTTTCATTGACCTAGATTTCCATACTTTCGTGTTACTATATTTCATTAAAATAATGATATTATCTCAACGATTCCTTGTATTTGTTCAGTCTCTTCAGTTATTTCCCTAGTCCTCCATATTTGTTTCTTGCATTTTATTTAATATTGAGTTTTTGCTCTAATACTTTTTTACGGTTACTGTAATGAAGTTGACGATTGTCTAAATCGTCTTATTCTTATATTTCCAGCTCTTCCTGTTCAAATCCTTTTGAAATTGAAGTTTGAAATGTATTCATGATTTCATTTTATTTGTAATACAGCATTTCTCATTTAGTAATTTATTTACTGATGAGTCATAACTGCTTCTAGTTCCTTCTATTTGCTTTCAATTTGAGTTATATTACATTTTATATATTGAATTTCTCTTCGTGTCATCAGATAATAAAGAGTTCTGTATATGCGCATAAATTTTCAATTGATATGACATTTATTATGTTTTATTTCTTAGTTTATTTTTTGATTCCTCCCAATTTATAGACTGCTATTTATCCCTTTGGTATTCATGACCTGCTTTTGAATTCCTCAACTTTTGCTGTTCTTTCATTCCCTTTTAGACCCCCCTATTTCCACTATATTGATGACATTCATCTCATATTCTTCATTCAATCACTATTCAAATGATTTGAAATCTTTCCACTTTCTCCCTCGATATTTTCTTTGACATTTTTGTGCATACGGTTAAGAATATTTGTACCAGATGAGTCGTTTTGTAACTTCTATTTTGCATTCGTCCTTTTTCCATGCATTTTGAAAATTTTCAGCATTTTTGAAGCCACGTAAAACAGACATCTATTTTGTCTCTTTTCCTTCCGTTTGACATATACATTTCTGATATATTTTACAAAAGGTTTTCCGTTTTTCCGGTGGTTTTCTACATTTTTTTGTTTGTCGATGGAGAAACTGGATGCCGAAACATTTCTTTTCCAAAAACTAATACTATAAGTGTGATTTTTCTTCTGTATGAGGCTGAAATAATAAGTGTACCTGTCATTAAAAAACGCATTCGTCGTAAAGACGTATTCCATCTCACAAAAAGACTGGTATGAATTTCTTTATAGTATGTTCAAACATCAATAAACTTGATCGAACAAATTTTAATGTGAATTTCTAACGCTGGCACCTAATTTACTTTTCCCAGCGCGATATTCTATGCTACATTCAATTCCAAAAGACCTCGAGGTATTAGCATTGCTTTGTATCACGTAACCTACACGAGTTTGATATATCTTACTCCATTAAACCTATTCGTTTTGAATAAAGCCCTCAGGAGTTCGACTGTAACCGATACAATCTGTAATTAATAATCTGAGTATAATATATCTATGCATATTGTTCTGTATAAGTGATAGATAGATTGGAAAGGCAGATAGATAGATGACGTCGTTTACAATGAAATTAATTGGTGAAGGTCAGTGGTGAAAAAATTACGTTGAAAGATCATATGTACATATAAAATGATAGAAAAATTATATGAAAATGTATATAACTGATAACAAATATATTAAAAGTGTTTGCTTGTTATCTATACTGATAATTTCGTATAATAACTGAAATGTTTCGAATAAGATTTTCAAAGCGACTTGGTTTTCAACATCGATACGCTCCCAAGTTTGCCTTTTGCATACACAAAATTTTTCGACGTATCAAAAGAGGTCAGCCAGTCTATACACCCTTCTTGTAGGGCATGCATTCGATTAGCCCTCAGAGGTGCTGCGTCCCTTTCTCGCGCCTGCAATCCTATCAATTATTAAAGAGGCGAGTCTTAAGTAAAACAATAATTTAGCCGAGCGGTAATAGGAAAATAAAAAGCTGAGCAAAGCGCCCTCCGAACCCAGTCCCGATCTTTATGGCGACGTTCCTGCAGCCGGATCAGAATTAATATTCTGCATTTTTAGCAACAGATGTTTCTCGCCTGTTATTTTTGCATAAACATCGGAAAAGACTTCTTATTCTGGCCGGAAAGTTTACGCAAGTGGATTTGCTTTGAGTTACGTCCGGGTTTGGGGTTGGAGGGGGGCGGAACGGGGTTGAAAGAAGGGGGAGGAAAGGGTTGATCTTGGGGAGAAACTCGTCATATGTAACGGAATTTATTTACACAAGTTACAGCACAATGTTATGGAAAGTAATGAGTTGGAAACAAATTGAGATAACTCACAAAAGGGGAACCTTGAGCGAGAGATGCTAAATTACAAGCCAAAGAATTCATTTCATCTCCTTCCGGTTTATTGCATTCACAAGTTCTTGTCATAACTCTATTCTTTTACTCTATATCCACATGCTTCTCGATCTTTCCTTTACCCCACAGCGGCGACACATACTTTTTATCCGACTTTCCCTACGGGAAGGCACTTTGAGGTACATTTTGCGTTTATTAAATCAACTCGAACAATGAGCTAATGCCTTCCAGTTTTCGGGTCGGAAATTAAAGCGTTTCATCACATCGGCCGGGGATCGATGTTCCTTTCTTCGATGCGATAATGTTTCGTCGTCTTGAATACCAAATTCCCGATCTAAGGCTAAGGTAAAGGAAAAAGTAGCGCACGTTTACGTTTACCTGGAGTTTCAGAAAGAGAATGGAGCTTGCTTTTCATCCTGTGTGTTTCGTTCGCGAGAAATTCAGCGATTTTAGGTATGACAAATTGGAAATTCGGAATGGCAAGGGCAGAAAGTTTGAAAATTTAAATTTGCTGGAGGAGATACTTCAAAAACTCAACTTCTTTGAGTGAGAGAACATGAACATTCTAATTTACTATGTGAAATTTGGACTTCGAATTTCCTACAAATATACTCTAATTCAAATTTGATAACTGAGATAGTTATTAACTTGAGATGACCAGATTATAGAGCTAGAAAAATGCTAGCGAAGAAAGTCCTACAACCCAAACTTGCTAAGTAAAATTATTTGAAAGTTTATAAGGGAAATAAGCTAGAAAATTGAACTTTACTATTGCTGAGAGCTGAAAATTGAGAGATAAATGGCTGATGCTTGAAACATCAAATTTTCTAGTAGAGAAAGCTCAAAAACAGAAAATTTCTAGGTGACATAATTCAAAACATCAAGTCAACAGTAGAGTGTTCAAAAAACAAGGTGATCTTCAAGTTTCGCGGGCTACGCAAAAGTATATTATATCTGAGGGGCACTTCATCGAAGGTGACAAAATATAAACTAGAAACAAATTGCTAGTGGAGAAAGCTTGAATTTGCTGGGTGTTCAAAAATAGTAATTAAAGTTTATTGGTTGAGGAAATAGTGAAATTCAAATCAGTTAAAGAAGGTTAGAATTTTTAAGAAGATTCCATCTGGGTTATATTAGTTGATAGATATAATCTGAAATGTAATGCAGATAAATGAAGTAATTATCATCCACCAAAGTGACTGACTGGCAAATATTTTTAGTTCAAAAAATAAAATTTTATGAGTGACAAGTTAATGAAAAATCTTGACCGCCAACAAAAATATTACAAAAAAAGAACACAATTGCTGCTTCTCTCAGTTTCGTTCCGAACATAAACCTGAAAATGAAGACGACTATTAGAATATTGTTCCAAATTGAACAAATGAAAACTCAATATTTCTTTGAAATAATTTTCTACGCAAGTGAATTCAACACAGAGGGTTTTTCTATCCTTCAGTGTACATGAATACTGTGTATTTTTGAGTGGAAATCAGTGACCACCTTTTGTGGAATTCTTTTCTGTTCTTATTTTTATGATTTTCAAAAAACTTTTCTCACAGTGTGAAAGTATAGTTCTTTATAACTGTGTACTGTATACTGTGTACAAATTTTCTTGTACAAATTGAACTCTGAACATTTTAAAGATTGTATCTAGTGATAATATTCCTCAAACTGCAAAGAGTTGAAGAAATAGAGCTTCAAAGAAGTTAAAGCTTTAGCAAGAGGTTTGAGGTCATTGCAACACCTATGGACATCCGGGGAAAACCATTTCTTTCTTCCATTCTTCCTATCACATGATTAGTATTATAAGACTTGCTTACGAAAGCTATATTAGAAATATAATTTACCGTTCAATTTGTGGAATAAGAAAAACAAGGTCGGTTATGAATAATTTGAGACAGTTCCGATGAAAACTATGTTGGTCAAACTAAAAGGACTATTGAAGCTCGCCTCAGGGAACATGTTTCATATATTCGATATCATGTACCAGAAAAGTCAAGTGGTGCTCAATATGCCGTAGAGAATGGCCACATAATAAGTGAGGAATGCTTGAAATTGATAGGACTGGTACATCACAACAAGTTTTCAAATGCCTTCGAGAGTTTTGAAATCAAAAAATATGGAATGAGATTTATGAACGGTGATACAGGTTTTAAATTCACTGAAAACTTTCGCTATTGATGGCTGCCAAACAAATACTGAACAACGCAGCGTCTTTAAACTTGAAACATATGCTTATAGATTGTGTGCTTGCTAATACCATGATATTATTTTAAACTACTAACGCCATCTCTAGGTCAGGCTGGGTACTTTTACGACCTTCCTGGTAGCTTATTTTCAGTCATTTTCTGTTGACAATAACTTGTTAAGCGAAACTGGTGAGGAAACATTGTTTTCACTGAAAAATCAGTGGATAGATAGACCATAGGTGAACCATCCTTCAAAAATAACGCCCCGTACATGTCATCAACACTCTCATCAGTGAAGAGCACCGTCATCCATTGCATTCGGTAATTATTTTCTGGTGTAGCGACCGGCCATCTTTTTAATTTCGACGATTTCTGGCGCAGACTTCTTCAATTCACTCCCCGCCTTTGTCATGCATATCGCGTTCTCGGTTATTGTTCTTCATTAATTGTTTTTTTTTACTCTACAGCTGCTAAACGGTCTCCTATATTATTCTCTGCCCGTGAATTATGATATTGCTCTTTAAACGGCGCGGTTTTAATAGGCCGGGGAGGGGCGGGGGGAGCTCGTTCCGTCGAGAGTTCGGAGATGGATATGGGGAGGACAATGTGTAATTGAAATAATGAGTTTGTTTCGGTGGTGAAAGGAAGTACCCTCTGTAGGGTTGACTATGGGTATGCTTTCTGTGGAGTTTGTTGGCATTCATTGTCTGAATGTTATTTGAAGAAGTTTGATATTCGAATAAAACTCTTTTTTTTTCAGTTCGATGTCACCAATTTATTTCCAAGCGTTCCTCTGAAAAAGTCGTTCAAATTCATAGATGAAATGCTACTTTTATTCACTCTCTATCCACATGTGTGAACCAAAATTATTTTGAATTCAATACAACTTTAAAAAAACCATTCGATAACATCCAACATTAAAAAAAATTATTTATCAACAGTTGAGCTGAGAAGTTCGTAGAATAACACAGAAAATGATAAAATTTGTTCAATTATTCAATATAGTTGCTTTCGATACCATTTTTATTGTCTTTGGCCTTAAAACAGGTTTCAGTTTCGATGATCACCTCTTCATCAGAGCTGACTTTCTATCCAACGAACACTCTCTTGAGAGATGTGAAAAAAGTCGCTAGGGGCCAGATTTGGAAAATACGGTGGACTTGGAAGCAATTTGAAGCCTAATTCATGCAATTTTGCCATCGTTTTCACTGATGTATGACACACAAAGCCCGAGTAATGTTCATCTAGCCAAACCTTGGCTTCAACAGTATTTTTGTTGCTTCACTCAAAATTCAACAAACTACTAGTCCTACAGCTGTGAAATTTGTACGAGTGCCTTTTGAAAGTTAGTGTTCAATTTAATGCTAGTGGCACCATCTGTGTGTTAGCCCACGAACTCATCAGCCCACCTAATACAGTAGTTTCTACATTACATCCGTTCTATTTACTAAAACATAATCTTGAAACTAATAATTCATAAACTCTTCAGCCCTGAAAATCACAATAATATAAAATCATTTCTGTCATACTTTTTATCATGAATTAGTAGCTTTCTACAGCGTTCTCTACAGACTTATCAATATCCCTATGTCGACAGAATACATTATTAACAATAGATAAATCACTCATGGTATTGCCAAATAATATTTTCGGGTCTCTTGATATTAGTCTCGATATATTTTCTTTTCGATGTCGTGGCAATAGGCTGGCCACGTTTCCTTGATCAAAGGAAACTTGGCCAGCCTATGTTTAAGAAAATGAGGCCCTGCCATTTTTTATTGTGGAGGCTATTAAGAATATACCTGAAAGTAATCAGGGGACTCGAAATATTTCCAACTTTTTTTGATATTTAAGCATTTACTAAAATTGGTGTTCCGACACTGCTCTGGCCTCCACAGTGGACCTAAGGCATCGGTGGTGCACATAATAGAGAGAGGGCCTTGGCTGCAGATGGATCTGAATTCCGTGCTGTCGTGGCTGACGGCTCGTTGTAGCCCGAAGCACGCTGTAATTATTTGCAAAGACAACTATTATTCACTGCTCTGGATATCTAGCCTGTGGCGCTTTGACGCTTCAAATGTGTGTGCAGAGGAATGCCAGAGGCGTAACTATCGTAAGGTTTGTAGTGTTTAAAGGTAACGCTTTCTATCACTACCGATATTCACTTTTCAACCGGACGGAGATGTGCACAAACACAGCGTAAAAATTCTTGAGAAGCTCTAGAACAGGTTGTTGCAAATGAAATAATTCAAAAAGAGTGATTTGAAGTGTATTAGGTTGAAGTTCGAAGTGACCACTAAAGTATTCCACCTACTTTTGATAAATACCGCACTTGACGAAATCGAGCGGGATGAGTCAGACATTCTGTGGAAGTATTTTTTTTATCACTCTATACAATAGGCCATACATTTCAGAAACTTTATATACTCATTGGTCAATTTACAGTGACCAATTGAATGGTCCATGATTTTTTTCATTATTCTTTGACACTCAAACGATATTTCAGCGTTTCGAATATAATAATAATAATAATAATTGGTCTTCATTCCCAGAATGAAACAATAAATAAATGTGAACATTTACTGAAACGAGAAAGGCTGAAGATCAGTTGGGTGCATCAATACATATACACCTATACACACATACACATATATAATGCAAAAAAAATTGGAAGAGAAAATAACAGAGAAAAATATTCAAAACTACAAATTGTTGAGTGAAATTTCTAAATATATAATTGACACAATAGTATATTGGACATAAATATAAACGGTTAGGAAAAAGAAGGTGGTGATGTTACGAACCACCATTCTTATTGACAATAAGTGTACATTAGATTTCGTTCAAATATTTCCGTTTCAATGCTCTTTTGAATTTTTTCAAAGACATCAGTTTCAATTCATCAGAGATTGAGTTGTACACTCGTGCGATCTGGTATGAAAAAGATTTTTTAAATAATTCTGTACGGTGTATAGGGGGTGTTAGTCTTTCCTGAACATCTGAACGGTTTGACAATTTCTTGTATAAATATTTGGGAGCTTTTCAGTGATAATTTTATGATATAGACAAGCAGCATGTAATAATTGCCGTTTTTTGCCATATTGAGTCAGTTGGTATCTTTGAGTTTATGTGAAATATGTTGGCCACGTTTGATGCCGTGTATTAGACGCAGACAATTGTTTTGAACAACCTGAATTCTTCGTTTATCTTCATAATCAATGCATGGCCCATAGACTGTGCTTCCAAAATCAAATCTGGATAATACAAGAGATTCACAGAGTATGGTTTTTACTTTTTTGTTGAGACATTGTCTGTTGGTATAAATTTGTTTGATGTTCATATAGGCAATATTGATGCATTTATTGATGTGATATTTGAATTTCAAGTTTGAATCAAGAATGATACCTAAATTTTTTGCACGTTCAGTCGGTGCAACCTCATCCTTCTCTACAGTTAATTGAAAGCCATTCAGTTTTCTCTTAGCCTCAAAAACCAGCAAAAAGACCTACAAAAAGCGTACTTCTAAACTAAAACTGAACACACAGAACATCCACCGTCCATATTCATAGACATCCTCTCACTTTAATATCCTCCAGGATATTAGACAAACTAGCATACATCAAGTGTATTGTGGATGTATGCAAAAGCAAAATTCGGTTTCACAACTATTGGCTTATTTTAAAATTTCGAAGCATTGCAAAAAAGTAGCAGTATTATAACTAAAATTGAGTTTAATGGTATCGAAGTCGACTCAAAACGGATCTATAATCCGATTTTTCAATAAAGAAAAAATTTGCTTCGGCCACACTGAATCATTAACAATAATAGTATGCATCCCACAGATGCGGAATATGAAATCAAGGTTACATATTATATATTGTCTATTATACGGATTTCACTTAGAAATTATATCAAATTACGAGCTTCGTAGAAACGCGGACATGTTCAGTAGTGTATGCGTTGAATTCTCGAAGTCTCAGCAACGACTGTCTGGGAAACACCTTCTTCACTCGTATTTATACCAGCGAAGGTTGGTGGGGGTGGGTTCTCCATGAGAACTGTCACTCATGATTGGTCTGCACTCGTGCTAGACTGTTTTCATTGATGAACGATATTGATAGATGTGCTACTGGTGGGACGTCGATCGAAACTATACTCTAATCCATTTATGAATTTCTTCCTTGTCATTAAATAATTATCACGGATCCGATATGAAAACACCCAGTTCCATAGCATTCACGTGATGAGGTCTACGATGGCTCTATGAAATGTTTGATTCGTGAAGCTTTGTTTTCGACTGTATAACTCTGTGTAACTCATAACATTGCTAATCCACTACATTCTATTTTGGATAAGATTCCCAACTTGACACGCCGCTGTAGCTACCCGCCCCTGCAAACCCTCGCCCGTCTAAATACTTCACCGCCTCAGTATGCAGCCGCTACCGTTTGCCGGAGTCATGTAGTTATTCAGATTTAATAATGTAAGAATGTACGAGAGGAGTAAAGATGTATTCAAATGGTCTCCGAAGGGGGGCCCAAGAAACTATCGAGATAACGTTTGAAGAAGGTTGATAACTCCGGAAGATTCATGGGAATATTACAATAAAAATACCACAATTTGCAGAAAATATGGAGAAGTTGAATATAAGAATGAGACGGAAAAGGAAGCTTTTAGGTTTTTAGTACAATTGAGTTGAAAACAAACTCATGGGCTTGTAGATCATCCTGAGAGATGCTACAAAATAGTTCATAAATGAGTGCTGATTTGATTCAAAGCTTTGTGTCGAATATATATGTCTTCAACTTCTCATCAACCCAGAATAAAACGTATTTTATTGAGGCCATAAACCAGAAGTATATACCTTCATATACGGTCTGAATCAGTTACTCAATTACTCAATGCAAATATGGAATTTGTAGTCGAATAATTGATTGAATGAATTGCTTGAATCATTATAGATAGATGTCAGAAGCTACGTTGTGGAAAAAACAATTTTGGGGGTGATGATTATTTGAGTATAATTGTTAAAGAACTCTGCTGTCTGAATTTCATAAAGTTCAATCCAATCCACTATTACCTTATAAATTATATCTTCTCAATATCCTGAAGCAGTATCGGCCTGTTATTCTTGTCTATATGAGGGTAGTCTGGAAATTTCTCTGATCTCAAATGAAAGAGTGAATTTCGTTGTTCATCTGTCGACCAAAGTTTCAGCCATTTCTAGGAGAAGATGATTTTTGGGAAAGGAAGGTTTTAAGCTTACTACTTCACCAAGATTCCCAGGGAAATATGGGAATCTTCCGAAGAAAGGAAGAAATGAATTAATTTTTTTTCAGTTGCGTACAAACTTGAAAAATGAGAAGTTTTCAATACATACATCTGAGGTTATCATAAGAAAAAGTCAACAGGAAAATTAGAACATCGAATAAGTAAATACTATGTGATTGAAATTGAATATACACGAAAAATACACTCGGAAAAAGTAATCAGAAAGATAAGGCAACACTTCAATATTCTTCCGTAACTAAACTTCCAACGAAAATCAAAAACTTTCTATGTTTCTGTAAAAAAATAAAGACGAACATGCCTGAATTACTCTTATTACTTCGAATAGTCCATGATATGATGAGATATCGATACTTTTTTTTCTACATCACCTCATCATGAAGGAAACAGTTCGGAGATGATCCAGACATGTTCAATTGAACCACTGGAACATTTTATTCGGATGAAATCAAACTTGTTTCTCGAGTGTGTGTGTGGGAGAAATTTCTATAACTGACTGGAGTCTGTTTCCTTGTTCGCGAAGTTATTCAAATGCGTTCGAGCTGACAATCCGAGATATTATCGCACTTTAAGCCAAGAATTACTTCTCGAGAGGTTTTGAGGAGGATTATTTTGTAGAGCGTACATTTAATCGAAGATTATACAGTTAAAGCTGAAAGGCATGCCGCGGTGAATGGTGTGAAAATAATTTACACACTGACGCATCTTGAGACGCGCGATTATGGGGGAATTAGAATGTAAACTTTCCAGAAATATTAACCGACTTTCAGGGAAATGCTTTCAGAATAACTTCGAAGGATTCTGATGGGGGTCCGCTTTGAGTGTTATGTGTGAACACTTCGGAAACTTTTCAGTTTCACGACATTGATATTTTTGTCATTCCGTACAAGATTGAAGTTTCCTTCAAAAAATGAATATTTTGTGATGAAGTTTCGAAATTTCGTATGTGTGTACTGATGTTGTACTTCAAAATATCGAATTCTATACATTAAATAACGCAAAGGAATTTGATACAACGAATAGGCAGGGATATTTTTGGAAACTGCACTCATTCTATGCATTTTCATTTTCAGTTGCCTAAATAACTTTCCCCAATTCAGAAATTAATCTTTCCCGTTAAACAGTACATCGATTTCGTTACGCGTATTTGATGGAACAGCTATTTTATTTTGAAATTTAAATTTAATTTACCAGAATAGTATAGAAGTTGAAGCAGGTGTTATTTTGAACATGAATTGGATAAAATATGATAACAGTTAAGGTGACAATTTAAAAAACAATTAGTATTTTTGTACATTTTGGTGAAAGAACTCGTGGGCCTATAATTTGGAGAAAGAACGTATGCGTCTACAATCTATAGAAGATACCCCGTATCCTATGATTTGGCGAAAGAACATGTATCTAAAGTTTGACGAACAAACTTACATTCTATAATTCGCCAAAGGAACGCGCACACTATAATTTGATGAAGGACACTATTCAATTATTTGACGAAGGAATGATTATCATATAATTTGGGAAAGGACTACGCTTTCGATAATTTGACGAAGGAACGATTGTTATAATTTGGCGAAGGAACAACCATGTTATAATTCGGCGAAGGAGCCTATATTCCATAATTTGGTGGACACAAGGGTGTTGGTTGATCGTTTACTAAACCAGTGGACTAAAATTTATCCACCACATTTCGAATAGTCCTCTCGATAGGCAGATTATGGCGACCGTTAAATGGGTGAAGCGCACGGTACGTTGTAGCTTCAATAAGATGGCCGTTATCAATTGTCAATTGTCCCCGAAAACGTTTTGAACAAAAATACAGAACAGTTTTGGTTTGCACGTAGTCTGCCGATTGCAATAGAAAACAGAATCAATTGCATCGAAGGGGAGCTGTGAAATAGACTATGGTGAATTGTGATTTTGAAAGCAGTTATATGTCCAGTTCTTTGGTTCTTTCAACGAAGCTGGACGATGAATAAATTGATGTGGACAAGGGTGAGTTCAATTGTACACCGATTTTGATACGCGTATTTAATGGAATAGTTATTTCATTTCGAAATTTCAGTTCAATTTACCAGAAATAGTATATGAGTTGAAGCAGGTGTTATTTTGAACATGAATTGGATAGGAAAGGTTAATGATCTGATAACAGTTAACGTGACAATTTCTTTTTGGCGAAAGAACGCAGGTCTTATAATATGACGAAAGAACCTACGCTTCTATAATTCACCGAAAGTATCCGGGATCATATAATTTGCCGAAAGAATATATTTTTATAATTTGGCGAAAGAACACAATTTAATAATTTGGCGAAGGAATCACTTTCCACAATTTGGCGAAGGATCTCAACGATACAATCCGGCGAAGGCGCTCACTTTGTACAATTTGGCGAAGGGACTCACTTTGTACAATTTGGCGAAGGGACCCACTTTATATAATTTGGCGAAGGAGCTCACTTTGTATAATTTGGCGAAGGAGTCCACTTTATACAATTTGGCGAAAGAACCCATGTGTATTGGTTACTGTTATTTTTTTTGGAGTTTCATTTATTAGTAGTACATTTAGTATGAATTGTCATCAGTTTTATTAAAACAATGCGATTCAATTATTGCTGTGAGAAGTTTTCTCAATATTTCATAGCTACTTCTTAACGATATCTTACTGTTTCATTGCTGCGTTGTCCAAAACGTACTTAATCAAAGTGGGCGTTTCAAAATGTACATGAAAGAACTTTGAATCTCTGTATTTCGAAGATGACTCTCGCAGAATATCAAGTGTGCTACATTTTTGGAAAGTTTCAGCAACTTTTCTAAAATGCACATTTTCGATAAACATGTTGTAGCTCAGCTACGATGGTATATATTGATATGGCGGTTTTCTTCATTAAGTTTGTCCGAGAAGTGGGTACTTCGAAAGAAAAGCATTTTTCCGGCCTAGTCCGGGAAGTACGACTAAAAACGAGTATTTTCTGCACTTGCTACGTGAATTACCATTTCAGTAAAGGATACAATAGTGAATAAGCTATGCTAATATTTAAATAACATTCAGAGGATATTTCGTTAATTGAGAACAAAGTTTATCAAATACTGATTAGAAATAATGTCAGAACACTTAAGGTTTCTTAAATATTCCTCAAGCTAAAGATAACTTTTGATATAAGACAAAAACAGTTTGTGAATTGTGATACTGACCGCTTTCAGATGTATTCAACCAATGTTGAATGAAGAATTCAGTTAGAAAAAAAGAACAAGCCTATCTGAAAATCTCCCAGCAAATCGATCTCCTCAAATCTCTATTCGGGATAATGCTCCTTTATTTGTCTGCATTTCTAACTTTTAATCAGGGACATCCCTCTCAGCCTTCGTCGCACGAGACCGAATTTGTCTTTAATCTCCATTCGATAGCCCGGGGTAGAAATAATGTGGGAATGGAGCGTTTTCTTTCACGCCTTTCACCCATTGTGTTCATTCCGATACTGTCTTATTGACTTCACGGGATTGCTTCACAAAGAACAGGAGCAGATTGATGTTTGTGTGCTACGTATACCATGAATGAGAATCGAAAATATTGGAAAAATATATCTAGAACAGGTTGTTCGTTAATGGAATAGTAACTTCTGATACGTTTCTTGATACTGTTCACGAAATATAACCATAATATTTGGCGTAAATATTAACAGGAATTGTTTCAACGCCGAATAAAAATTTAGAGATTCAACTGTACAAATTGAATTCACAGTTAAATATTTTCTATACAGAACCCTAAGGAGTTGTACGTTTATAAAATTGTTTCAAAAAATTCTACTTCATGCACGGTCATTTTAACAAATAATTATTGTTTGATTTTCCAAAAGATTCTTCATTGGAAAGATGAAAATTTAGTTCTGACTCACCTCAGGGAAACACAAATTGGGCACTGTTTTTAGGCACTCACGAAAAATATATCGACTCACTGTCATCCATTTTCCCGAAACTGTAATTGTCAATTTGACGTTGTCGCAGGAAAAGTCATCTATATTTTAAGGAACTGTTCACTTGCACACACATAGATTCACAGGGTGTTTATTCTCTTGAGTCAATGATGGTGGAACATAATGAATTGTACAATTATGGAAAACGTTTGTAAGCATTTCAGAATAGAATTCACAAGTCCTATTTGATTTTGATGCAGGTGAATGTGTAATTATTGAACGCGGAAATTTACGAAAACCAAACAGGATATACAAGAATAAAGCAATGTGTGATTGAGTTTTCATTGTTCTGAGTTTCATATTTCAGAAAAGAAATAAGTTACGGTAAAGACATCTCTCAAGTACACTCATCAAATCAAGAAGGTAGAACATTGTGTAATATTTCATGATGGAAAGTTCCTCTTCATTTTGAATAATGATAATGTCTTCGTAAAGGGAAATATTCATGCTTACTTGAACACAAGTTGGTAATTCATCATGCTTCAAGGAAAATTGAGTTAACAACCAACAATTCGTTCATGGTATAGCCTGGTATCAGTGTCAGAATGAAAAAATGTCTGGTGTTGAGCCCCGAATGCTTTGTTTTTGGACCGTGCAGTGAAAGCTACAGAGAAATACAGAAGGCGGTTTGTCGTTCGGCAGTCGATGTTCTGTTGTCGAGGATAAATGAGGTTTTAGTTTTCTGCTGATCCCATAGATGGCGTTTTTGTGGATGAATTTCATGCTTGATCATACCCTATGAACGTATTCAAAACTCTTCAGTTTCCTAGAGGTTATGACAGATGATGTCGTTGATTTCATGGCAATGAATGTGGAAAATAAGAAACCAATTCTAAGTATCGACCCACCCTTTCCGCCCCTAAAAAAACCGAAGTGTGGCCGCCACTGCTGGAGATATTTAAGATGATAGTGGTGGAAAGTCAGAAATTGTTTTCCCGTGGGATGCTCTGCGTGCGGTAAGACGTAATGCTAAGATATGGCCAATAGAAGGGAGTTTTATATCTTGTACCGATGTTGCATATATAACATAAGCCATCAATATTTTAGTACCTGTAGCGTTGTAGCTCGACCCTAACCCTGCTCGAGGTGAGCTCCAGAAGAGGAGTTTTCCCGGAGCTCATAACACAAATTGCTTGCAGGAGGAAAACAACAAGGTATTTTATTGAGAGGCAGTTACCTTGGAGTCGATTGAGATATGGGAAGGAGATAAAAAAGCTACGGTGACGTAGAAATCAATCACTAAGGATCTGGGATGACGGAGTTCGTTACTCAAATTATTTATAATGTTTGAATCTATACACAAGAAAATTTTCACATCATTTTTGGATAGAGGCATTTCCGAAAATGTTTTTTTATGATTATTTTATTCAAACTATAAAAGTGATGGAAACATTGAATTCATTACCACAATTTGTTCTTATCAAATGGAACCAATGAAATCAAATTTTCAATTACGATTGTGACTATATATCATGAACGCTCCCACAGAAATTCACAGGTTTAATTTGATATTATGATTAGGTCAGTGATTAGACCTTAACGCTACTGAAAAAGCTCAAATGAATATAAATATTGAATGAAACTGACCAATACAAAGAACAGACATAAGAGACCGAAATTGAAAACGAATTGCAACAGTTTACTGGTTTGAATAACCTCACGAAAATTCAAACCACTTCTCAATACTAACAATATATATATATGATGTCTAGAAATCTCAAAATCATAGTCAGAATTATTTCGTATAACAAGTCATTTTTGGTTCAAATAGAAACGTTATTTTGTACTTGAATGTATAGGTAATGTCAAGTAGGTAGGCTATTGTTGACAAATACGAGTTTTTGATATATCGAGGAAAAACTTTACTTTTGGGAATATTTCTGACAAAAATACAGATATTGGAAGCTCTTGGATCTCATATGGATCGGTTCCTTCCCAAATTCGATAATTTTGATGTTGACGGAACCCACTCATCCACTTAAAAATCCACCGAAGGTACCCAGGATCCTATGATTTGACGAAAGAACATGTTCCTATAATTTGGCGAACAAACCCACTTTTATAATTTGCCGAAAACGCAGTTTCATAATTTGAATAATTTGACGAAGGAGAGCAATACCATAATTTGGCGAAGGAACACATCATATAATTTGGCGAAGGCACCTACTTCAAAAATTGGCGAAGGAACAAATTCTATCATTTGGCGAAGGAGCGTCCAGTTTACAATTTGGCGAAGGAACACATATTCTATAATTTGGCGAATGAGTATTGATTCTATAATTTGGCGAAGGAATATGTATTTTATAGTTTGGCGAAAGACCGCACTTTCGGTAATTTGATGAGTAACGATTATGTTATAATTTGGTGAAGGACACAAGGGTGTTGGTCGATCGTTCACTAAACCAATGGACTCAAATGCATCCACCACATTGCGAATAATCCTCTCGATAGGCATATTATGGCGATCGTAAAAAGTATGAAGCGCCCAAACAGAACATGTATTGTTGAGTGCTATATCAGTCCATGATAATTTGGCAAAACAGACGGGATAAATGACAATCATTTTGACAGTTGTAGCGTTAACAAGATGGCTGTTATCAATTGTCAAAGTTCGAAAGTCCCTGGTTGAAAACCCTAACAATTTCAACAATTGCGAACTCCAAATTCTCCGAAACCGTCTTCAATAAAAATACGGAACAGTTTTGGTTTTTACGTAGTCTGCCGATTGCAATAGAAAACAGAATCAATTGCATCGAAGGGGAGCTGTGAAATGGTCCACGTTGAGTTGTGGTTTCGAAAACAGTTATATTATGTCCAGTTCCTGCTGTCTCTTGCATTTTTAAAAGAAACGGACTGCTGTCCTCGGCCGATGCAGCTTTATTGCACCCTGTGGGTATCGTTTTCTGTTTTTTCCGTCCTTTGCTTCTTTCATCGAAGCTGGACGATGAATATATTGATGTGGACGAGGGAGAGTTCAATTGAAACAGTCACAGGATCCTGGAAAAAGCCAGTCTGAGCATTTATGTCGGTAGGAATAGAAAAGTAGTTTTCGAAACAGGTCATGATTATTTTTTATTCTCAGAATCAGTGGTTTGACCTACAACGACTAAATTTTCATTATCGTATTTTGCAACTTATATTGAAGTACTTGTTATCAGAGCATCGACTTCTTTCGGAATCCCTTTGCTTATAAATCCACCTGATTATAGTTTCTTCGATATAGTTTTCATTTCATTAGATGAAAATTTCACAAGGAGAGCTTGAGAGTATTCTACTTCTCTGTTTTTATATACGAGAGGAAGAGATTTGTAAATCTGCACTTCAGCCATAGATGTCATTAAGACTGGTCTGCAGATGCCGTGAAGAAATGAAGAAAGGGGCCAACAGAAATAGATTGACTCTATATTGGGTCATATGACACTCGGAAATTATTCAAAACATGAATTTTTCAGCTTCACATATTGGCCCAGAATGGGACTGTAGCATAAGGAAATGTGTCAGTAAGAAACATGAAGAATATTTACAATACAGGCAGTGTAAAAAAACAGAGATAGCTCATTATGTTCTATGAGAATTCTTGGCACTAGAACAGCAAGTGAGTAACTTTTGGATAACCCAAATAGTGTTCAAAAAATATAACCAATATCTGGAAAAGAGCGTGTGTAAACTAGTGCAAACACGACGTAAGAAGTTTCCTTGGTTTTTCTAGCTGCGTCTGGCGTTCCATTAAGGACTTTGGAAAAATTTCCAGACCGCTGGCTTGATTGAAAGAAGAACCCAGCTGAACTACCAGCAAGCATTTGCTGCCCTGAAGAAGAATTTCACACATGACACGGATGCATCCCAACAGGGAATAGAAGTCATACTTTCTCAGGTACAAGAAGAAGATGAATTCGTCATTAGCTATTTCAGTAAGTCCTTGGGAACATTATTGCATCACGAGTAAAGAGCTCCTCGCAGTGGTCAAAGTCCTGGATCACGAGGACTCCTTTTTGTATGGCCGTGAAATATTCAAGTTTAAAACTCCAGAGAGACAAATAGCCAGGTGGATCGAAAAGGTACAAACCTATGATTTTGAAACGACGAGACAGAAATTCCCCATAAAGAAATAGAAAACCTCATAAAGGTGCTCTCCCGCATTGAACAATTTCTGAATAGGAGTCATTGATTGGGGATATGCCAGAACTAATCGACTTTGTTTGAAGGTGATTGACAATGTTTCATGATGAATTTCATCAGTTCGGACTTCTACTGTCTAATATTTTATGAAATGATTCGAAGTTCAAATCGACATGTTNTGTGGATATAGATCGATTAGTGCAGGTTAAAGTAGGTACTCCTTGATAGAATAAAATGGATTTTTGAGTAAAAACAATTTTCATTTATTATTTATTTATTTGTAATAGAATACTCTACAGGACATAGCCCAATTACAGAGCAGAGAGATGACTGTTAGAATTTCGGGATTTGAGAGATAATAATGAATTTTCTTCTATTTGAAAAAAATATTGAGAGAGACAAACTCCCGAATTCAATTATTGTAAAGTTAGTCGAGATACTGGAAAATAACTTCACCATTTGATAGCCACGGTCGATGAAAATATTGGTTGCCATACAGGGTTTTCATAAATCGTGGAAATCAATCGTTCGTTGCTGAGACCAGCAAATGGGGAATAGCAGAGGATACCCTGGTTTAAGAGGAAGTTCAGAGAAGCTGCATATATGTTTTCCAAAGACACATCCAGCTAAGCTAGGGCAGACATATGCAACATATGGAAACTTGTAATCAAGCAGAAAAACTGTTAATTCTCATCAAAGCGGCGAAGCGGAGACACATTCGAATGACCTGTAACAGTCATCTTTCGAAAAAATAGTCCAGTCATTACATGAAGACGATTGTGGATACTAACAATCGAAATATCGTGAAGTAAATTGGTTTGAAACCTTTTTCTTATGATTTTTTTTAAAATTTCAATTTAATTTTTACCTGTTCAATTTCTAATATTTTGCTTATCTCGATTTAATTAATTTTTCCAGAGATTTTAAATCATATTAGACAATCATATTAAACAATGGAAGTCTGAACTAGTGAAATTCAACAGGTATTTCGTTAGTTTTTTGGCTTCTGAATGATGTTAACTCATCTGGTGTTGAAAATAGACGACTCCATTAATTATACATGGGTACAAGTCAAAATTTCACCAATTTCCTCACGAACAATTTCTCCATTTCGGGCCCTCTTTGATCTCTCCCTCGTTCGAATTAAAATTAAATTTTAAATATTGACGAACCCGACGGTCAATATTGAAATGAAGTACCGCCACTTTTACAGCCGCTTTATTTCCTAAACCGAAGAACACGCGTGTCGAGTCGGTATCAATAAAAAAACAATTCGGCATCGGCAGAATGGCTTTCCCGGGAAATTATCCTTGTTTATGTTGCGAGGAATTTTTATGACGTCTCTCTCTCTTAATTAGTTTCGCAGGGAACTGCGGAACTGCAAGAAATTATTGAGTTTTCGAAGTTGAGTGTACGATTGTGTGTTAGCATATCATACCAACACTGTTATATTTGTTGATTGTTTGTGATTTCCCGGAAGATTCAACTTTTGAAAACAAAAATTCTCAAACTGCTGTTGCCAATTTTTCTATAGAGATGTAACTGTGTCAAAACAGGCAACATTGCCTTTGGAATATAATTCTATCTTTCCACCTTGTAATTTGATTGTTAACAAATTACTTTCATGCTATTTTTTGACTTGCAACAAACGTGGTGAAATTAATTATCTTATCTTATCTTATCTTATCTTATCTTATCTTATCTTATCTTGTCTTGTCTTGTCTGGTCTTGTCTTGTCTGGTCTTGTCTTGTCTTGTCTTGTCTTGTCTTGTCTTGTCCTGNAAATCATTGATATACAATAAAAAGAGGGTTGAGGATAATATGGATTCCTGGGAAACACCAGCGTTGATGTAAAAGTATCCCGTGAGTTCAGAAGCATAAATATATGGATCTATCGAGCTGAAACATCGAAGGAAGGTTGGAGATTTGTCTCTTTTCTATAGATATTTTCACGGGAAGTGTTCAAGTGGATATTTGATTCCACCAAGAGCGGTACATATCAGAAATACGCGACGAACTTTGGCTGCTCATCGTTTTGAGGTTCAACTAAGTACACCTTGAACGAACTTCACTATTGAAGAATTATTTCATTTAGAGAACTGCGTTCGGGTGGAATAAACCTTCTGAGATCGTTCTTTCAAATGGATTGAATCTCCAGCGATTCAAATACAACGTGAACCCCCTACTTTCGCATAGGCACCGCTCTTAGAGTTTCTTAAGGATTTTTCAGTGGTGTTTGTGTTTTGTCCTCAAAAAAAGTGATATCAAAAGAATTTTTCTACAAATATCTGACTTTTTTCTGGGTGAAATCTGTTCTAGTAGCCTACAAAACGCTTATTGTAATATAGTCGGTGGAGCGAATGAAAGTATGACTGAGAGTCTTTCATCCGGAGCAATACATGAAATCCAATCAATTTTCCCGCAAAGCATAAATCACTTCTCGGTCCTTTCCACAGGCTCCCGATCAGCTTCCCGAACAGATCGATATTCAATCGCTCCGAGGAATCACAATCGCCGTTCGAATAAAAACAAATTCGTCAATCGAAAAGTTTAATTGGGAAGGAGCCGGCTAAAGACGCAAGGACACAGGTGGCCCTCAATGATAAATGGATCCTTGCGGCAGGATAACGCGGGACGTCATTGATATTTATTATCCGAATAAATAACAATGAGTGTATTCTTATTCGGTTCATTCGAGAATTTGGTTTATGGATTTTTAAGGAGAGGAACGGCACCCGAGGCGCACTAACTTTTCGGATAAGGGAGTGAGAAATGGAGATTTGCCCGCAGGAGCAGATACAAGATTTATACGTGTACTCTGGCCAGGACTATTACGAACAACGCGCGAGGAACTTGTTTGACGGAGAAATATTTCGGCGAATGCCAAACATTCCAGGAGTTTATGTTACAGAAAATCTGCTTCGTGTTTCTAAACAGATGACTTAATAATAATAATAAATGCTTCTATTGAAAGGTTACTCAGTACAAGAGATACTATATTTTTCTTGAAACTAAGTGGTGTTAGGAATTTCAATTCAATGAATAGCGTGTAATGTTATAAGAAAAATATGCTCGAAAAAGAGAAGCTTTATGTTTAGGTGCAGTAAAGAGATGTTTAAATCTCAAATTTAGATTATGTATATCGATTCTAAAAGACAGTTTCGTGAACAGGTAGGCAGGTTTCCCAGTGGATATGACCTTATAGAACAAATTAGCAGAATACAGTGTGCGCCTAACATCCATGATCAGCCACCCGAGTTATTCCAAGTATTGAGACACATGCTCACATATCCTCACTTCTGTGACGAGTTTCATGCATAAATTCTGCAGTTTTATTACTGGAGTTTTATCCTAACATCTTGAAGATGACCACTTGGTGATCGAAACACGTGTCGAGGAGTTAAAATAATAGTATAGAAATTTAGTTATACTGAACAATAAACAGAATGGTTTCCACTTACATGATGTACAGTTTTTTCAAAAGTTTCTTACATATAGTATTCATTGAGTATTATTGACACAGTTAAAATCGATATAAAATATTACAATATTAAACAATGAATAATAGAATGGCCGTAAAAAGATTCAGACACATTTGAGCATTCGGAGGAGTTGTCCCTCTGTAATACTGAATATATCCAGTTCCTCGCCACTTTGTTAACTCTTTCGAGTCATTGTTGAAGAGGAAGAGGAGACAAATTGTTTGAGATACGAAATAAATTGTCTCTTCTTCTCAGTCTTACGTCAGGTACAGTAAAATCAATAGTATAGAGAATTTCAGGTACTTTCAGTTTTCTAAGAATGTTAAAAACAAAAATCACTTCCGAGGACTCACGACGGTATCAGAAATCACATATCGGCTCGAAGTCGAGCTCTTCCATAAAAACAATAGTTTTTTATAAGTACGGTCGAGTAGTCAAACAAAGTGGTACTCGACAAATATGCCAATATATTATAACACCAGGTATGTTGATAGCTATAACAAAAATATATCACGAAAGCTTTGTCCAAATTTGATACCGTAACTTTATTATCTATAAAATAAAATGCGCTTGATAGATCGAAGAAGAGCTCCTCTCCATACATTTTTATGTCGAGGGAGGAGTGAATCAAATCAAAAAGTAATGAGTATAATCCCCCACAATGAAATTTTGTATTGTTTGAAACATTGGCATGGTGTTATTTTTAATTTTTACTCTGAAGCAACTGCGGTTGACATTTTTCTTACGAACTTAGAATTCTTCCACAGCATAAACAGTAGCGGCCTCACTACTGATCCTTGCGGTGCCTCACTCTCAACCCCTCTGTTTCTTGGATTGAACCACCATTACAAACCCCCTTTACCTACTTCCCCACATACTACTCTCCCCCCCCCACCTTACCAAAAAACCCAGATACAATCACCCTGGCGTTAATTAAACAACTACTAACCGCACAAAGGCGCGATAGGAAGGACACCTTGCATAGAGCGTCGCAGAGGCGTCGGGGACGTCCCGCGCCAAGACAATGCCTGGGAAATGAACGTCTCCTATCTTTCAGGATGCATATTGTGACGGGAAAACAAAGCTTCTCGCCGAGCACGGCCCGCCATCTATGTTCCGCTGCAAAACTAAACAATGCGATTGTCGAACGTGCCTGCAAGAGTTTACTTTCGTGCAGAGGCTCCAGAGAGGAATTCAGGAGTTTGATGATGGTTTTTTGAAACGAACACATAGAATTGAAAGAAATTCTATGTGTTCTTCATTTTTCTCGAAAAAAAAACCAAGTTTAATATTGTCATGTAATCAAGTTTTATATGTGAATATAAACTTAATTGAATGATAATGGTTTGAGTCATCATTTCAAGTTTATGTTTCAGTTATTCAAATTTCAATATATGGAATATTACTGGACACGTGTTCAATGTTTCTCTTGAAGATGATCTTTTGTTGTATGAAACACATGTTGGGGTGTTGAAAATAACGGTTTGGTGTTTGGATAGAATTCCAGTACTATTAATTACTACACCAAAGATTCCAAACAGTGTATCACAAGTTCAATATATGGAGCAAAACACCTCAAGAGCCCAAAAACAATTGAAGAGAGCTGCAAACTCATGCTCTTTAAGAGGAACTGAGACAGAACAAACTCAGAGTTAACCTGGTTGTGGAATTACAAGTTGATTATTTCTGAGGTTGATAAAAATGTGTCGAAAGGTGTATTAGGAAAGACTTCAAGATTTTTGAAAGGAATAATATTTCGAAGTTGCAAGTTTGAGCTCACAGGATTTCAACGTTTTTCATTTTACTTTGTGTTCCATTCACAGATAATTTTTCTAAAAATTAGTCATTGTTCAAAACGACATATTTCCAAAACTGGCCGAGCCATCTCATTACCAGCAAATTTCAGTTACTGGATAATAGTACAGTTCCATAATAGTAGGCATTAAATTCTCAGGAATATCATTTCATTGAAATGAAAATACTATTGTCAAGGTTGTGATTCTATATATTTTAATATCATTTTTCCTCATCTGTTTAGTTAAAGTTCAGTACGCCACTGCAAGAGACAGATTGAGGCAAAAACGTCAGTCATTTCTGAGAATTTAGTGCCTACTATTTTGGAAAATTCTGGAGTTGAAAGAGTTTCCACTTAGTTTATTTTGCGATCTATCTATAGCATCAGATAGAGTGGACCATACCATTTTTCTTAGCCGTTATCAGTTAACCAGATCCCGACGTTCACGGTTTTTCGCGAAAAATACCTGTTCCTGTGCACTGTCTATGCTGCGGCATCGCAAAGTTTGGTTTGCGAGCGAAAATACGTCGGAAACCTGATAATGGAGGAACAATGATGATTGTGCGAGGGTTGATGGAAGTTAGTTTGTTTGGGGTTGTTGAAAATTTCAATCACGGGCTTCTGAATGGGCTCCGATAGCGCTGCACATTCAAACGGCTATGTTTTCGGTTGTTGGGAATTTTGAATATTTTTGATGACTTCAGAGGAAACCATTCAGGATTCACGCTAGTTTGAAATCCTGTAGAGAAGTGAATTGTATGGAATTGTGGAAAATGGGATATTTTTTCTACCAGAGGAAACTATTTAGGATTCACGTTGGCTTAAAATCCTGTAGAGAAGAGAATTGTATGGAATTGTGGAGAATGAGATATTTTCCCTACCAACAATTGTGTTGAGACGCTGAAAGAACTGGGATTTTACTTGTCAAGATGTTATACCAAGCACCAATAACTTTCACTGATGAAATTATAAATTTGAAATCGAAGTATCTATTGTTTAAGGGAGGGGGTTCTATCCTCTCTGTTATGGAACCTTGTAATGGACGAGCTACTATGTCTCTTGGACCATAATGGGTATAAAGTACTGGGCTATGCAGACTACTTAGTCATCTTAGTCCAGGGTAAATACAATAATGTAGTGAAGGGATGCATGTAGCAGGCCCTGAATATTATAACAAGATGGACCGAAGAAGGAGGGCTTAACACAAGCCCATCCAAATCGACCATAGTAGCATTCACCAAGAGGACTAAAACGGAGGGTCTCGGACCTCTAAAACTTCGAGGTGAAGAAAAACAAGTGTCGGGGGAGGTTAAATATCTGTGAGTAATCCTAGACTCCAAACTGACCTGGAACCAACACTTGGACAGAATAAAGAGGAAAGCGGAGGTAGCACTGATGCTCGCCAGACGCACCTATGGAAAAACATGGGGGCTGAAACCAGACATGGTATGTTGGCTAGACACGATGGTGGTTAAACCCATGATAACATACGTATCTCTGGTCTGGTGGCCAAAGATGAAGCAGGCGACCGCCATCAACAAACTAGGCAAGGTGCAAAGATTTGTAAGTTTGGGAATGACGGGAGCAATGAGAACTACCCCAACAGCTGCATTGAAGACACTCCTGAATCTACCTCCTTTACACTTTGTGATAATGGGGGAGGCCAAGATGGGCCAATTCAGGCTGGAAAACTCACCGAACTACAAAAGACCAGACCGAACAGAAATTTCGGAACAAGTGGAGGAGCACATATTGAATATGTGCACGGACCACATGACCCCGAAGTACACCTTTAATACAAACTTCACGGCCAAAATCATAATCCGTGAAGAGTGGAAGACCATTAATCATCCCAAAAACATGTTTGGAAAAAACACCTGGTATACAGATGGGTTGAAGACTAAACACGGAACGGGAGCTGGAATATATCGGGCGGATAGAAATCTAAACTACAGCTATCCGCTAGGACTATACACATCCGTCTTTCAGGCGGAAGTGTATACTATCTTGCAGTGTGCAAGGTTTGTTAAATTGCGACCTCTAAGAAATGAGCGGATCAATATTTCACATATTTATTTGAATATATTAACCTGGGGACGATCGAGTCATTTACAGCGCGTCTTTGTTGCTCAGAAAAGATTACTGATATATACGCGACATAAAAAATTATTGTCTATACTTGGGCATAAAACAGCTGCATTTATAAACTCTCTATTCTATAACTGTATTATTTTATTTAACTGTGTTCCTTTGCCTATCAAAGAAAGGATGTTATCTTCATTTAAAAAGGAAATAAAAAAATTTTTGATGCTGAATGCTTTTTATAGTATAGATGAGTTTATAAGTAGGTATAAATGACCTGTCAAAGTGAAAATAGGAGCAATGAGGAATTTAAATTATATCCCCATTGTGTGCAGTGTAAATATTTTGTTTTGTTCCATATACACCTGTTATTTTGTGAATTTTACAAGTATAAGTTATATTATACAATAATATTTTTAAAATATTTTTATGTGTAAGAATGATTCAGTTTTCAATCTGTCTTTTCACCAATTATTTTCTTAGATGATTCTATTGTATTTAATTGACGTGCCAAATGTACACTATTGTATCAAATATTGGTAAATAAATATTCTATTCGATTCTATTCTATTCGTACCAAAAATACAACTCAACCGGTTATTAAATATTTCTCAAACAAAACTCAATTGAAGTGATCGGCGACAAACTTCAAATATAATAGATGAGTTTCCACAAACAGTCAATTTTCCGTTGAACCAGCTCACAGTTAATTCTTCGAAAAAAACCGTGACTGAATGGAGCTGCAAAACAACAATGTCGCCTCGAACTAGATGAAATCCAACGCTAATTAACCATGAAAATTTAATTTGTTCAGAAACTGATATCAATTTGACGGCGCTCGATGCGTACAAAAATAATGGTAATGCCCTAATGGATATCCTATAACACAGTTAAAGGTGAAATTGATAATTGACATGCATATCAAAAGTGAATTATAACTGCAAGCGGTAAAGGGTGAACTGCACAATGGTTGAGGATTGTAGACCGTGAAAGAAAGTCCTGGGAGAGATCCTCGAGGAGAAGGCCATTATTGACAAAAAGAAAAACAAGACGTCGAGAAGACATGCAACTATTATTTAGTACAGGGGTCTCCAAACTTTGAAGCCTTCGGGCCATAATGATTTTTTCAGTTTGTTCCAAGGGCCAATTTCTGCCCTTAACTATATTTCTAGACTAGGATAGTCGCAAAGTGCGTGACCTAAGCAAACTTACGCTTTTTTTGCATTTCAATTATTATTGTGTATTGTGACACTTAACGACATCTAGTGGCGAGTAGTGGTACTATGTACTATCTTTTTCAGCTACCCGCTAGGTGGCATTAGGCGTAATTAAATATTTGGAATTACCGCGTTGGTTCGAGAAAGTTCTGGTTCTAGCTAGTGTATTCCGATCACCTCGAGATGGCAGTAATAATTGCATATAAAAAGGCTAGCGGCGCAACTGCGAGTTAGTCTGCGTAGGAAAGGCGAAGGAAGCGAAACTGTCTATTGTGAAATAAAGTAACACCCGTCAATAAAAGTATTTTGATTTGACTTATTGTTTTTATGTGTGATTTGTTAGTATGGAAAAGAAGCGAAAAATCGACAGTGAATGCAGAACGTTCCAAGAAAAATGGAACTTTCAGTATTTTGTGATTGAGTCCAGTAATAAGGCGCTATGTTTAATTTGTAATGAAACCATAGCTGTTCTCAAAGACTATAACATTAAACGACACTATGAATCGAAACATCTTCAAAGTTACTCCAAGTATACAGGAAGTTTGCGGAAGGAAAAATTTGAAGCTTTGAAACGCGGACTCAAATCGCAGCAATCTTTGTTTACCAAAGCGAATACTGAACAAGAGTCTGCAACTCGCGCCAGCTTTCGTGTGGCTCTTGAAATCGGAAAACGTGGCAAACCATTCACCGATGGAGAAATGATAAAAGAATGCTTGATTGCAGTAGCCGAAGAAATATGCCCCGAAAAGGTAAATTTATTTAAAAGTGTCAGTTTGTCAGCAAACACCGTGGCTCGGAGGGTGCAAGACATCGCAGAAAATATATCATCTCAACTGTGTTTCAAAAATGGACATCATGAGTGGTTTTCTCTAGCATTGGATGAGTCAACGGATGTGTCAGATACTGCTCAGTTATTAATTTGCTTGCAAGTAAATAAAACCGAGTAATTATCATTCTGTTTTCTTCTTCGACTTATCACAGCAATAGTAGCAACAATTAGGTAATCATTGGCTGTCGCGGGCCGGATTGATGACACTGGCGGGCCGTAGTTTGGACACCTAATTTAGTATATTGGCAAAACGAAATGAAGAAAGGAAGCTAACGAGGTTGACCGTCAAAACGCTTTGTAATGGTTGAAAGATTGGAAGTAGGAATCTGTACAAGATCTGATAATCGGTCTGAGCTGACCAGGCTTCTTGTGGATCTTGAGTAGTACATACAAATGAGAACACTAATTGTAATGAAGCGTTAGCATCTGCAAAAAGAAGAGTTGGTGATGCAGTGGAATCTCCTGCAATCGTCGTTTAATTGCTACTTCTGAAGAACGTTTTCGATCTTTTGCTCATGGAGATCAGTATCCTAAGAGTTGGTGATGCAGTGGAATCTCCTGCAATCGTCGTTTAATTGCTACTTCTGAAGAACGTTTTCGATCTTTTGCTCATTGAGATCAGTATCCATCATGAAGGTAGCATTGTCCTTGTTTATGGGTAGAATCTTGATGATTGATTGCTGGAAGTAGTTTTTCATCCAGTTGTTCTCTGATAATCCATCGAAATTATTGAGCTTCGATCTGATCGTTAGGGTTTTTTGTGAGGCATTTCAGGAGGACTACCTTACATGACTGTGTGGTACTCATTGCACCTACAGCGAGGACCCTCTGTAACCTGTAGTCCCTAGATCTGTAGCCCCCAGGACGTTCTAGAAACGTACCTGTGGACTATCTTCTGGAGTGTCGAGAGTCCGATCCTGAATAGGCTCCAGCGGATTTGTCGATGTTGAGATTACCAGATGTTGTAGGTGCCAAATTTATACCTTGAAGACTACAACAACCTTCCATCTTGAACTCAGTGATGCATGACTTTTTCCTCTTCTGGTTTGGGTAAAGTTGCAAATTCTGCTTCTGCCGTATGAGAATTTGGTGCAAGGCAATTTCCAGAGATATTTTGCTATTGAGAAGGCGAATGGGTGGGTTCCTGGCTACACCATCCAGGTTTCTAGTTTTGGTAATGGAATCAAAAGTTGAAGAATTGAGAAACTCTTGTTGGTAATTCAATGTTACAGTTACAAGAGTTCGTGTTTTTCAGTCGATATCCAGACAGATGGGAAAATCGGAATTAGCTGATGGAGATGAAGGAGAATTAAACAGTTTCCTTCATTTTCTGATGATGCAAACTTAGTTTGCAGAGGTTTCAGTTTTACCGTTTACTAAGGAGTAGATCTATCTGAAGTGGTGAATCGCGGCAAAATTTCTGTTCTCACTTGTTCAGTGTAGTTGATCGACGCCCCTTCCCAACTACTACCCATGCTAGTCATAATCGGATAGCTCTCAATTAAGAGGCTATTAGCGTTGCGCTATTCGCTCATTAATCTGCTGTTATTAATATGTATTTACATGTACCGAGTTGCACATGGACATCGTCTGCTTCTGACAGAATTGGGGATCGCTACCAACGGCCAAACCGGAGAGTTACCCCTCAGTCTGATGCATCGCTCAGTAATTGAGGCCGACAGAAATTTGAGGGCCACGCTCAACGATATTCATGGCGATACTGAGCAGGCGAATTTTTTTCAAATCAGAAGGTATATTGATAGATATTTTCACAGCAACTAACTCTTTTGATTTGAGTCAAATAATGAAAGAACTAATGACAATCGTTGACAATATTTGCACTATAATTGACTAGAACTTAATTGAATCAGAAGATGTAATAGAGCAATCTTGATCCCCATTAATAATAATAAACGTTTTCATAACTATAACCACAATTTTTGTACAGTATTAAGTTTTAATTACATGAATAAAGTTATAGCAAGAGGCGAAAATCAATTTTCGCAGCTATGCAAGTAACTGCTAAATTTTTCTTCCACTTCCACCTGAAAAAGCATGTTAATTGAAGTAGCACATTATCAACATAAGTATATAAATGAATGAATAAAAATCAGTAACTGGCGATGTAGCTAATAAATATTATGATACAAAACTAAGCAAATAATTATTGGAAAAAAAGATAGATGAGCAGAATGATGGAAAGTTCATCATGTTATTAATTCTGAAAAATCAATTTGCGAGAGCAATTTTTTCGAAATTTCAGGAATAGCGTAGGGAACTTTTGATACCTGATAACTGAAAGAGCGTCTGAATCACTTTTTGCATCTGGCAATATCATATCATGTTGGATTTTCTAGAAAAGCATGTGGGTTAATGTAATATNATTATGTCATTCTAAATGTCCAATAATTCATATGCAACACCAATGTTCTGGTGATTTTGAATTCTATAAATGTATCTAGTTTTTCTGCATTAAGTTTGTTCGAAGAAGTTGGTAGCCTTTTTTCACAGACACGTTCTTTTTTTCTCTTCATATTTTATCTCCTGAGATTGATTCATTCAATCTTTCAATAAACTTAAAATACATTTTATTCACTAGTTTTCCAAAGGACAAATAAAAATTTTCATAACTTTTACAGAGATACAATTTCTACCTGTTCCTCGCATGCACATTGAAAACTCTAGAAAATTTACGACATAAAAGTGAACAAAGTGCTAGCAATATTTCTCTTGAAAGTTTTATTATAGTTGGAGCCGCATAGAAATACTGAAATGAAACAACCGAATAATCTCTTGGAACGCTTAACTTGCTTGGATGTTTTGCAGAGAAGCATAACTCGGATTTATCCAGTTTGGTTCATTTTCTGGAAATGAGATCCCAAGTTTCTGACTCACACCTGTGTCCCTATCAGTCGGTGAATCCGGGAGAATGCGCGTTTTCAAGTGAATTATTGGAGAAATGCTTGTTTAGGAGAGTTTTGTTAGAATACTGAGAATAGTTTTGTCAATTTCAATGATGCCGAAATAATTGGAAATCAACAATGTTCAGTTTTCTGAAGGCGATTAGAACAAGAACAGAACAAATGCACAGAGGATTTCTACACGAAAAACGTATATGCGTGATTGATGACTTGTTTATTTTATGATAATTCAAGATCACTTTAATGAAATGAATAAAAACACTTTTGTCAAATTACAACTGGTAGATTTTATTTATACTATCGGTTTCGGGTTTGACCCCATCATCAAGTTTTATACTTGTATTCAAGATGCTTCTTGAGAGACAATCTGCAACATTATTAGCCCTAATCAACACGGTTTCATGAAAGGACGTTCAACCATCACCAATCTTGTGAAATTCACTCAATGTATTGCAAAGGATATAGTCTCAGACTGATGTCATCTACACTGATTTTTCTAAAGAGTTCGACAAACTTGAAAATAGTATCCTACTCAAAAGCTTTCAACTTTTGGGTTATCGTATTTTTACAACCGTAAGCAGTACGTCTAAATCAATGGCCTCAAGTCTCTTTCAATTTTTTTTTTCAATTCATTAGGTAATTAAACTGAATGGTAATCATATAAATATTAATATACTGATATCGAAGAAAATATACATTCTATCTAGTTGAATTCTTGTAGGAAATGAATAATTCTTTTTCCTTTGGGATTGTTTTTTTTTCAATTTTACCTTATTTTCTTTTGCTTGTTTCACCTTCTCTAATTTATGATTGTGGTATACCAGATGTAGCTATATATTCGACAGACTTGAGGTCATTTTTACGGTTGTAAAAATACGATTTAAAGAGGATAATTAATTCATTGGATATCCTAAAAGTTGGAAACTTGTTGAGCAGGATACTATGGTCATGTCTGTCGAACGCTTTAGATCCTTTGGAAATTTCACTCGCTAATACTCTGATAAATGCCGATCTGTAACACTTAAATATCATTCAAGGTTAAAAAACTATTAACAGAAAATTATGTCATTCTAAATGTCCAATAATTCATATGCAACACCAATGTTCTGGTGATTTTGAATTCTATAAATGTGGGTGTCTGGAACAGATTTTGGGAATGCAAATATTAAACTTTTCCAGAAATGTTGGGCAGTCAACTATGCTTTTGATAATTTTATAGGTTAGTGCAACACTATAATATTCACGCCTTTTTTCGAGACTGCAAAAGTTATGCTTTTGTAGCTTTTGCAGCTGAAAAAGCAAATGCGCCACTGGAATCAATGAAGTCGCCCCGGAGCGCCAATTAATTTTTATTGTTAATTTCATTTTATTTTTATCGTTGTTTAAATAAAATATAATTGTTATTTTCAGCTATTTATTTTTAATTCTTCTTTTCAAGTTGTTTCGGGAATTTCAAATCATTTTACATATTAGACAATGGAAGTCCGAACTAGTGAAATTTCTTTTGGCTGTCTAGCTCTCAATTTTTTCGCTATTTTATCGATTTAAAAGATATAGTCATCTTAAAAGACAAGACCTTGTTATAAACACATTTCTCTACCGGAGAGACAAACTGAATTATTAACGAAGAACCGGCGACAACAAAAACAATCAACGAAACCGCCTGATCTAATATTGAAGGTTTGGCGGGCTTCCTCGAAATTTGGTGTCGATATTGGAAAATTGAAAAATAAAGTTACTTATACACGCCGCAGGATGCGGGAGACCGAAAATATATGTGGATGCGGGAGAGTAACTTCACCCTGGAGCCCTTAATCGGTCTCATTTTTAACCGGGAGCTCGACTTCCTCTTATCCTCTTTATAAACTCCGGATACGCTACCTGCCCAGGAGTGGAGCTTTGCCTGCTCGCTTTATGAACCGGCTTTTCCGAAGAATGTTGCTGTTTGCGGCGCTATTTTTGGATCGTACAGGGTGATGAGGTAATAGAAATGTTTTCAATCCAAAACTTCGAGTACACTTCGAAGATGTTAGATTTCCAGTGAGTTGAATTTCATATCGTTACTCTTTCATACGTTACTCTTTCATAATGGAACGGTAAGTTCTCAAAATTGCCGATGGGGGACCCAAGAAAATTACAATTCCACAGTTGAATGTGGTGATCAGTATTCCTTTAGAACTAATGTATGGTCTGGGATACTTAATGACCAAATAATTGGGCCATTTTTCTTTAGGGAAAATTTATCATCCGTCGGTTATCTCAACCTTTTTAATTTTTAATGAGGTTAGTGAAGTTTTAGATAATATGCCTTTAAATATTAAATACGACCTATGGTATCAGCTTGATGGCGCACCAATACATCACACGGTTGCTGTAAAACAGTCCCTCCAACAAATGTTCAGAGGCAAAGTTATTGGACGTAACTGGGAACATTATTAGATACATTTAGTTGCAAATTGTCAAATATAAAATCCCACTTCCTGAAATAATTGTTTTGTCACCTATCATAAATATACCAACCACCAACCCCCACTTCGTTTCATAGTAGAATCTCAACCGATTTGCAGAACACTGTCAGTATACTCGTAGCAACAAAATCACCAATCGTATTCACTGAGTTACGTCTGTGGTCAGAATAACATTCGCCTCGTAGTCCATTGGTTCAGGTTTGTGTTTCCAACCATGGTTGCTATGGTGTTGATATACACCTACTTGGCTATATGTTCCAAAGTTTGGTAGATTATACTGTTGTGTAGTAGTTTAGAGAATCAAGAAGAGATGCTGAAATATCAGAAACAAAATTAAAACTCACTGATTTTGATATTCATCGCAGCGAAGTCATTTACATTAAGATGATAAATTTTGAATATATTTACTGAGAATACACTACAAAAACACACTTTTGTCTATTTTCCACGCTATTTTTTTATTGTGACTAGTTTCGGCTATTACACCATTTCAAAAACAAACAAAACAAAACAAAAATGGTGTAATAGCCGAAACTAGTCAACAATAAAGAAATATCGTGGAAAATAGATAAAAGTGTGTTTTTGTAGTGTATCCTCAGTGAACATGAATTTCCACAAAATCAACAAGTCGTCAATCAAATAAGTTGAATATATTTGTCATTCAAAATGTATTTATTCGTATATATGTCGTTGGAATCAATCAAGTACACACTGGAATAACTAATTTTCAGAACTGGCATGTATGCAATACTGTTCTCATATATTTTGTTATTTTATTTCATGCATACTCCACCAAATTTGCTAATTGATCATAAATCAATACTATCAAGTTTCTTCCTTGAACCCTATTTTGAGATATTCACGGTATTTTTTCAAAGAAAGTTATTCAAACGTTCTTTAAAGAATACAGAAATACCACCATTAACTTTCATTATACGTACCTGGACGAGCAAAAACAAGTCGATGTTGTTTATTTAGACTTTCAGAAAGCCTTTGATCAAATAGGTCATTATGTTCGTCTCAGCAAACTGACAAAATTGGGNTTATTGTTGAAATGAGAAGTCAGAAATCATGTATAAGAAAATAAATATTTCGAAATTGAACCCACACAGCAGGTTCTCCTGCCTGCCGAAAAACAACTACTTCCCCAGCTGATGCCACGATGGACATTGAATTATATACGACAGATATTTCCATATGGATTCATTTTTTCAACAGAAACAGGTACTCAGTGAATCGGTATTTATCAAAACTGTTAGAATTCGAATAGAATTTTCCAGGAGGCTATCATTTACATAGATTGAAAACCCTGATCACCTCGTATATATGTTTATTGAACTCTAGATATATGTGTTGGGATATTCGTTTTTTACTTTTGCAGGTGAGCCGTAATTCTTATACTGCCTATAATAAAACAAGAAGAGACCATTTTACGGACTTGGGCGGGCAATAAAATTCTTCGTTTCGAGTGGAAAACGACGCTAGAAAAGGATAAGTAATCGAACGAGAGGAAAATTTGCAACGTGAAGTTGTTCCTTCCAGGTTAGTTGCTGAAAATTACTCACAGATATCGAGACATACATAAAAGTCACTACAACAAAGCTCAAAAACCAAAAATCTATTACATTTCTAATACAAAAAAAAACTCCTAAATTAGCGACTGCTGAATGGGGGAAAATCAATATAACCCATTAATGAGCAACTCTTATGATACGTA
The DNA here is from genome assembly GCF_000500325.1 of Leptinotarsa decemlineata. NCBI lineage: Eukaryota > Metazoa > Arthropoda > Insecta > Coleoptera > Chrysomelidae > Leptinotarsa > Leptinotarsa decemlineata. Next base: position 10,531 of record NW_019290910.1, on the reverse strand, counting down.
TGCAGTGGAAATGAAATTCTTCCGTAATTACAATGTTGCCCGGCTATACAACCGTAGGAAAATATTGCGAGGACTTTTAATATTTGCCGAGTCGCATCGCTGACTTTTCAGCATTTATGGAAAACAATGGATTAAAAATGTATGCAAAAAATTTATGAAACTATGTAATGTATAACTCATCCTGGAACAAAGAATGTGTGTGCGTTCGCGGCATTTCGTCATAGCCGACTCGACGAAAGGGGTATGTTCGGTCTCAAAATCCCACTATCGAATTTATTATGTTTTTCAAGTGAATCTCAATTTTTTAGTATTTAGGCTGAAGTTGCCAGCTCTAGAGTTTGTACAACAAAACAAACTGTTTTATGGCATTATTTTCATTTTATGTATTGTTAACTAATCTTGTTTACGTTATTTAATTTTTCATTATTCATAATCTGGGTTTCCTAGTTGGTCTCAAATTTACAGGTCTTTCTAATCCACTTATGCTCATAAAATTCAATATTCTCAAATATCTTTTCTCAAGCAACCCGTACATTTTCAATTACTTAATTATTCATTGTATCCCTTACCTTGGGAATTACCCGCTATAATGATCTCGCCTACCTATATTAATCCAAACCTTCGTTTATCCCTCCAAAGATAATCTTTTAACCCCCTATTTCTCCCCCTTGGGGGTGAAAATTCCTGATTTCCTTTCTTGATGCTTACGCTATACAAAGAACCTACCTGCATATTTCAAGATTCTAGGTTCAGTAACTTCTGGTGAACGTTAATATAAGTGTGTCAGTCAATCAATAGGTACCCATTTATACAAACTAAAAAAAAAACGCAAAACTAACACAACCGTCAACGACGTCTGCCCTCACGCGTCTGCCCGCGTTCGGGTCTCGTTCTCGGCGATGGCGATTCACTTTTTAGACCACCCCTCTTCCGCCGCGCATCGTCCCCCGTCGTCTTACAGTAGACGCGACGCGTGATGGCTTACATGTTATTTTGATGTATAAGCTGAATTTTTGTGAAGGTTCATCTACATCCGTTCAGTAGTTTAGTCGTGAAAGAGCCACACACATACATAAATGCATTTACCCATCTTTACATTTACATTTATAATATTAGACTATAAGTCTTCAAAGGAAGACTGAAGTACTGAAAGGGAACTGTTATAAAAAGTTTCAAAGATGCACACATCTCTCTGTCGCAGATCTTCTACATTTGTTAAATTTGACCTTCGGGTGTCCCCATAAAAAATAGTAAACGTGTTAGATCAGGTGATCTAGCTGGCCACTCCACTGGACCCCGTTTTCCGATCCAAAACATTCAAAACTTCCAAAAATTGCCTCGCCTAATGATCGGGATCATCTTCGTTTGACTCGTGAACTAGTTTTATCTTGGTAGAATGGAATTCATGGGCTTTCAAAATCGTACTATTATCTGAAACATGAGACGCCTGCAGACGATATGGAATTGCAACTTGAACTGCTTCATTTCTGACAGGACTTTCTCTTGTGGAAAGATCCTGAGGTCGTGAATGCATCCATTATCATACTGACGGTTGGTGTTTTTGTTTGGGAAATTTATAATATCAACTTTTACATTTCCTCCACAGAGGAAAAGAAATAAAATCGATTGAGCCATTCTGTGAATAATTCCGGTTTCCTGAATCTATTGATTTCCAAACATTCTAAAAGAGTTTTGTTGTTATCCCAACTATACAGTTTTTCTGCAATAACTAGCCCCAAAAAACAACCGTTTCAGAAAAAAACAAACACTATTCTTCTATTTCAAAAAGTGATTTCAAAAACGCCTCTGTTTTTCACGTCGCAAAAAAATCTGATTCTTTTCTTTCATGTGCGATATTTTTTGTTCAGTTGGAGTGATCAGAATCCATGTGGATACTGTAAAATTGTTTTAAAGTTGTGTTTGGACTAATACTTTTGCAGGTATCTGATTACCAAAGTGATCTGGTTAAGAAGGAAAGAATTCAGTTTCAGACACTCGTGAATAATAGTTGGTAACATCCAGTAATTAAAAAAATTGCTATTTGGAGAATGGTGGTCAATTATTACCACACTAGTACTATAAGTGCTACTATAAGAACTTTTTGTGAAAGCTATGAACCTTATAATATTTTTCAGATCCTTGAGTTGTAAAGAGTCCCTGTTATTGTTTTTCAATATTCTGTATTTTAAGCATATTCCAGAATGTTAAGCCTGTGTGAGGTTATGTAGTAGAACAAATTAGAAACGATGAAATATTGATTTGGACTGCGCCTTTGATGTCAGCCCTAAGATTAGAATTAATTTTTCAAATGTAAAAAAATCTATATATATCCTAGATTGACCAGAATAAAGGCACACCATTATTATCATTATTATTATTAAATGCAGGAATTCAGCAATAATTTCCATAGGAAAGAGGTCCAACTCTTCCTACTCATCTTGATAGGAGGGTTCTTTGTTGGAATTCGAGGGAAATCAGCGAGACACGCAGGTCACCAATTTCTTCACCGTAACAATCCCTACGGTGCCGCCCCTGGTCGCAGGTACTGTAAAATATAAGCAGTAATAACTGGTATTAATGAGAATGCGCCCTCCATTTCAGGCCAGTAAATCTGTTCTGAATTAGCGGGAATTGTTCTGGGTGAGTTTTCCTGTTCGGGACCCATCTAATAAAAGTCTAGGCACAAAAAGAGTCCAATTACACTCGGTATGGAATCGGGTAGCTCATTTCTGGCTAAACAATAGACGTTTCTTTCGTCGAGTGCCTTTCCGTTAATGCACTTTCTGTATCTGAGTGGTCATATCAAAGATGGTGCAGGAACGGGAGAAAGGAGCGAAAGGAGGAAAGGAGCGTTTTGCATTAGTCGTTCCGAAAGGAAGCGGTTTCTTTGTTCGATTTCCATACCGTCCATTATCTTCCGGTGGAATTGAAACACGAAAAATATTAATAATAGTAATAATATCCGTTGAATCCCTTTCGATCATACATGTGATCAAAAGGATACGTCAAAGTTCCATTAAAATTGAAGGGGGTATATATTTGGGAGAGATCAATCTTTGGGAAAGAAAGTTTTTGGTTTTCCACTTCTCCATCCTTATAAAAAATTGTGGGAAACTTTCGAAGAAAGAGCTGTTGCGCTTGATATTTCTAAGGCCGTGTGCGGCATGAGAGTTTGCTGGCCAAAATTTGATGCTATGGCTTGATTGATCATTTTTGTGTATGACTCTTCAGTTTCCTGAAACAACGTTCCTTGCGAGTAGCCGTTGATGGATATCTCTGGAATAGAACTTCCATTTTGTGCATTTAGAAACTTGCGTTTCTAACAACTCAACCATGCCACACAGTCTTCTACGGCTCTGAGGAATGATTGTTTTTCCTCAGCCCCCTACGACTATGAGGAATATATTTAATAGACCAGAGCTTTGGAAAGGATACACCGAAATATGTCCCGTGGGGTCCAATAAAAAAATTGGATCTGGAGACATGGAGCTGAAAACATTGGACTCTGGAATACTTTCACCATCAACGCTGGTATTCCCCAGTGATCCATATTGTCTCCAACCTTCTTTTTATTGTATATCAACGACTTATTGGAAAAAGCCAAGCATCCATAAAAGTCCCACGAAAACAGCATACACAGTGGTTCAGGCAGTGAAAGATGAACAGCCAATCCGCCTATGTGTGCTTGTGTTTTGACCTTGACAATAATTAAAAAACGGAGAATCGTCGAGTCGAGAAGTTGTTTAGGATGCTGGCATATTGGCCATGCTATTTTTTCGACTACCGTGGCGTTGTGCATCAGGATTTCTTGTTACATGGTCGCACGGCCAATAAGGAGTATTATCTTGAGGTTGTGTGCCGCTTGCGGGATGCAGTACAAAGAAAACGTCCGGTATTGTGGCTTTGCAAGACTTTAGCACCAGGATAATACACGTGCTCACTCATCATTGCTTGTTCGTGATTTTTTGGCGAAAACCAACACCGTTATCATGCCTCAGCCACCGTGTTCACCAGATTTGGCTCCCTGCGAATGTTTCCTGTTCCCAAGATTGAAGAGACCCACGGAAGGACGACGATTTGCGACGGTTAAGGGGAGAGCTAGGAGACATTTTCTGAGAAAAATGAAGATACGCCAGACAGCGTATGGAAATGGAAACTTTGGTTTTCGGCTGAATTAGCCTCATTTTCCCCATTGTTTTTTATTACACGCTTTATATTATGATCCATATTGTCTCCAACCTTCTTTTTATTGTATATCAACGACTTATTGGAAAAAGCCAAGCATCCATAAAAGTCGCATGAAAACAGCATGCACAGTGGTTCAAGCAGTGAAAGATGAACAAGTACAGCCAATCCGCCTATGTGTCCTTGTGTTTTGACTTTGAAAATAAAAAAAAACGGAGAATCGTCGAGTCGAGAAGTTGTTTAGGATGCTAGCATATCGACCATGCTATTTTTTCGACTACCGTGGCGTTGTACATCAGGATTTCTTGATACATGGTCGCACGGCCAATAAGGAGTATTATCTTGAGGTTGTGGGCCGCTTGCGGGATGCAGTACAAAGAAAACGTCCGGTATTGTGGAAAAACAACTCATGGCATCATGCATCAGGATAATACACGTGCTCACTCATCATTGCTTGTTCGTGATTTTTTGGCGAAAACCAACACCGTTATCATGCCTCAGCCACCGTGTTCACCAGATTTGGCTCCCTGCGAATGTTTCCTGTTCCCAAGATTGAAGAGACCCACGGAAGGACGACGATTTGCGACGGTTAAGGGGAGAGCTAGGAGACATTTTCTGAGAAAAATGAAGATACGCCAGACAGCGTATGGAAATGGAAACTTTGGTTTTCGGCTGAATTAGCCTCATTTTCCCCATTGTTTTTTATTACACGCTTTATATTAGCTTCACCTGTATGTATGTATGTTTGTTTGTATGTATGTGTTTCCATAAGAAGTGAGACAAATTTCGATTTTTTAGGACTGAACTTTTTTCAGGAAAAAAGTGTAATCATAGTAAGTTAGTAGTCCTAATCACGAATCTGAAGGAATTTTGAGCCTATTTTGCCCCCTAATATGAGGTAATATGGTGCATTTTGAGCATTTCCATCAGTCCAGAGAGTTTCATCGTTCAACCTCGAATATTACGGAAGATACGGGGGTGTTTCCATAAGAAGTGAGACACTCTGTATAGATATTATTAACAACAATCTCCCTAAAATGAACATGTTTCTATCCATATGTCTGTAGTGAAGAGACAAATTCAATTTATGTACGAGTAAATATAAACTTTTTCAAGTCCCATAAAGTTTTTCTTTCAACGAAGTAAAAATCCCGTTATCACAATTTTCGCATTTTTCAATATCCGCAATCCTTTTTATCTAATCCGCTGCCCATTGCAAAAAGAATGTCCTTCACTTTCCCGCTGAAAACCACAAAACATGACATATTTACGACGGGCTCTTGATCCTCGAGAATTCAATCAGATAGGAAATCCTCGGAAAACAATAAAATAGGAGTGGAAAGTCGCGCAGAGTAAGAGGAAAGCCAAAGAAAAGGTGACACTGTTTACGAGGACTGACACACACCACGTGAGATTACGATTTCCGGATCAGACGGATACGAGCGATTTTATGACGCTCATTTGCCACGAGGAAAGTACATAAGAGGTTATGTCTTTGTTGTTTTCGAAGGTTTCTCAGAGGATCTAGTTGGCGATTGACGGTGCAGGTGGGGTCTGTGACGTAAATCCTTGGCATCTTCTTGGGAGAGGAATATTATTATTTTTTCAGTTATTGAAGGTGGTGTGAAATATTTTGAAGCTTGATAAATACTCAGTTGGTTATAGCTCAGTTGGGCACAGTAAATTTTCGATAACAATATGAATTTAAAATATAACATAATATTTTTTGACAATCCTTCGATCTTCAGGTCGAGTGAAGTAGGTAAATATTATCTATTTATCAAAACAGGTAATAAGTAACTTTAGCCACAATAACAAAGTAACATAATAATAATAAAAATAATCTTTATCCATCCTTTAAGATCATACACATGATATAGGACAAGTCATAAGATGTATATACACAGACATATACAGTGTGTAACAACGAAAACTTAACAGAGCCGTTTTTGAATATGAAAAGTTAAATGTTTAAAAAAAGCCCGGAAACGTCAATTTCTGATTAAAGGGGGACACCTTTCAGACTAATCATTTTTAGATATTGTATTACAAGTAACAATAAGGATGGGTAGTCTTTGCTGACTAGTTAGAAACAAAATTACTAAACTATTGGAGTACGCAATATGTGAAAGAGTACTCTTAGGGCATTAATTCCAATACTTCGACACTTTTTATTGCCATCATCAGGGAAACTACAAGAGTAAAAATATGCGTATTTACATATTGCTTAAGTTTTGAAAAAACTACTTATATTGTCCATGAGGTAAGCAAATGAGGTCCATGAGGTCCATGAGGTGTAAGCAAATGGTGGAAAAATCATCAAATATATGTACAACAAAACATTTTGGTGAAGTTGACAATACAATCTTTGTGGCAGATTAAAATAATATTACATTAAAAACACTCTTGAAACTTTCAGTCAATATTTGTTTTGATTGATGCAACTAGTTTTCCTTCATTTTTAATGTTTTAATAATAGTAATTGTTTACAAAAAGGATTTGAAGCTTTGATGGTTTCTAATTATTATATGCGAGCGCTTTCTATAGCAGACTATGTTATCTTCATGGCTATACTCAACCTGAACGTTTTATCTTCTTGTTTGTTCTTTTATACGATTAGATCGCCTCAGTTAATTCGTTGGTGCTTCATTAATTAGGGTTTGGGTAGGTATTTGTCCTCCCCTTTCATCCGGATGTCTTATTGAATTTGCTTGTATTTGGGTTACGTCAGATAATATTCTTTGTGTTGTTGTTTTTCTGGGTATATTGTTTCTAGGAATGTGTATTGTTTTGTGGAGTATATTGAATGTTAGGTCTTGTTGTGTTTTCATTTGTATTTGTTCTTCGATAAGTGAATTATGGCTTTTGATTTCATGGATGTTTAGGTTTTCCCAGGTGTTCATACGGTTTCCTCCATTGACTTGTTGTTTCATGAGTTTGATGTTTTCTTTCCCCCACCAGAAAACATACTATAGATACCATAGATACTTTTTCTAAGTACCTGGGTCTTGTCTTAAAGTAATTTTACAATGTAGCCTTATCTAATAGTCGGGTAAATCTGATAAATAAAATAATACTTCCACAAGCTACATATTATACTATTAGGTATTGGTCCACCATCGTTATTCATGATATCATTATGTTTACTTATTGGAATGCTTTTGTTGCAAAATATGATGGGCGACTTCTGATTTTTCCAATTTAATTCCATGAAGAAGTTTTATATTAATCAGTGTTCACTTAAAAGTACTTGTTTAGAAAGTATTTTTCGGTGTAATTCAATGTTTGCATGCTCCAAACCATCATATAGAAATCGTTGAAGATGGTGTTGTGTATGAAAGTGCTAGTGAAGTATCAACTTTGCTGAACAATTATTTCATAAATGCTCCAGCAGAAGTCATTAACAAAATTGATCAAGCTCAAGTAGAAACCACAGATCTTCCTAAAATTCAATTCAATAACTTCACAATATACCTCAATCCTTTTGCTGAGATAGAACTAGAAGCACTCTTAATGAGTAAACTCAAAAACAAACATTCTGCAGGAAATGACGATATACCGCTCTTCCTTCTAAAGAAATGTTTGAGCAATATCATCAAACCTTTGACTTTTTTAGTGAACTTGTCATTTTTAAAGGGAACATTTCCCAACTCCCTTAAAACAGGGAAAATCATCCCAATTCATAAAAAGGGTTCAACTAGCGAAATGGATAACTATCGTCCCATAACAATAACGTCAAGCTTCTCAAATATCTTTGAATNTAGGTATTGGTCCACCATCGTTATTCATAATATCATTATGTTTACTTATTGGAATAGTTTTGTTGCAAAATATGATGGGCAACTGCTGATTTTTCCAATTTAATTCCATGAAGAAGTTTTATATTAATCAGTGTTCATTTAAAAGTACTTGTTTAGAAAGTATTTTTTTGGTGTAATTCAATGTTTGCATGTCTGAATTACTTGAATTTCCATCGGTAGGAAAGGCTGAGGGACTAGAATCCCTAGTTCTACGCCTGTGGTGACAGCTCGGCGTTAAATATACAGCACCAGCAAATGAAGTTAACGTTGACTGACTTGAGTTAGTTATGTCGATAGTACGGAGTTTTCCGGAACAAGTATTTGCTCTGTAATGAGTGTTGAACCGAGTGCCGTGTGTGTCGAATTTATTGTTCCGGGATGCCGGAGTCTCGTTTGCAAATGGAGTTATGCCTAATTTACGATGGGGCCGTTAACGGGGGTAAAATATGCCGCACTCGCAGCTCCGAAAGGGGTGCGTACATCCCTTTCTCCAGCTACTGTTTCACACGAAATCGCTCCTAGTCTTGAAGATTATTGAGATATTTCAGGGCCTGATTGGTAGCGGCTCATTAACCAGTTGTACAGTCAATCAGGGAAGTGAATCAAGTCGAATTTTATGGGGGGGAATTGACCAAAACTTCACCTTTCTTTTTGAACTTAATAATGAGAGCGGAGCTAAGCCGTTCTCGCGATCATGATGAAGGGTTTTCCGAACTTTGACAATTGATAACGGCCATCTTGATGAAGCTTCATCTGTCAAACAAGTTGTCATTTATTCGGTATGTTTCGCCAAATTACCATGGGAGCCATGTTGGTTAAACGGCGATGACGAAAATGATGAACTCCTGTACATCTTCTTCCTAACACGATGTTGCCCGGGCAGGTAAATGGGTATTCGATTATCGTCACCGTTTAGACCACATGACGCTGGCCAAAGTAGAGCCAGAACTTCGTTCAGTGAATTTTGTCGAAATAAAAATAAACGTTCAGATAGCTCAGTTTTGAATAATCCATTTTCCGCATTGGCAATGAAAGATTGCCAAGGAGAAGAAACTCAGAGATGCAGAAGGAAATTCTTTCACAGCAGTAAGTGAACAAGAATTCTGTAAATATTTGGCAACAACGGCAACTTTAACACAAAGCATGAGAAGGTAGAAAGGAGTAATTTTCGAATATCTGTTGAAGCCCTCTCGTGTATTGGGGTTCATATGTGGTAACTATAAACTTGTTATTACTCTCCTCTTTTTGAAAAGTCGAAGATTTACGAAGTGCTTCCCTAAACTTGCATTTTCTAATTACCTTGTCAACTATCTCTGGGTTAAAAACGTTTGCTTCAGCTACATACCCAATCACTCTCTTTTCATTGTCGTACTTATCTTTCTTTAAAGAAAAAGTTATTAACCTGTGTACCTACGAGCAAAAACAAGTCGATGTTGTTTATTTAGACTTTCAGAAAGCCTTTGATCAAATAGGTCATTATGTTCGTCTCAGCAAACTGACAAAATTGGGACTCTTTAACCAACTGCTTACTCTAATTGATTTATATCTAGTTAACAGACAACAATCCATCGAATATGAATCTTTCAAATCGGCTCAGTACGTAGTTACATTTGGGGTACCACAAGGTTCTAATCTTGGACCTCTTTTATTTTTAATTTTCATTAATGACTTGGCAACCTCTTTGATTATTCCTAGCCTACTATTTGCAGGCGACCTAAAACTATATTATAAAATCGACGACATCACTGACTTCCAACGTGTACAACATGAATTAGATGTCATCCAACTTTGGTGTAATAATAATCGTCTATAACTGAACGAATCCAAATGTAAAATAATGTCATTTACAATAAAAAAGCGAACTTTAATGTACGATTATTCCATCAACAATACTACAATCAACCGTGTACATGAGATAAAAGATCTTGGCATAATATACGACAGTAAATTAACATTTACAATACATATAAGGAATATGACTTCTAATGCAAATAGAATGCTTGGATTCATTTACAGAAATGGCAAAAATTTCAAAAGTATGCCAGATCTAAGTTAGAGTGGCTCAGTGTTATGGAATCCAGTTCACGACTACCAAAAAACATTAATTGAAAGCGTGCAAAGGAAGTTTGATGTGGCAAGGATCCATGTCTTTATTCATATTTATATCACAACGGTGGGGTTCGTTCATATAAACCTACAGTGTCACCATTAAAGTGCGCACTATATGGGAAACTTTTTTTTCGAAAAGTTTAACTTCGGCACTTGTTTGTGCTTTAAATTTAACTTAAAATGATGCGAACAACTGCGACCCACTGACGTTCAGTGTTTGTCAAATTCAACTTTTTTTTTGAAAAAAAATGAAAAAGTGCATTTCTAGATCGAAAAAGTTACTTGAAAAAGTTGAGTCTACGACAATTTTATATCCATATGCCAAATTTTATGCAACTAGGCTAAAGTTAACGTTTTGCTTATTTTTGACAGATATCCCCTTTATTTTAAAAAACGAGTTCGGTTAATTGTCATCAATTCATGTATACATAACAAAC
>NW_019290909.1:80769-101949 GCF_000500325.1 Leptinotarsa decemlineata | reverse complement strand
ATGGGCAGTCGAAGAATATTTTCCTTATCTGTTTAGTATAATTTCTGTACGCAACTGCAAGAGAGAGATTAAGGCAAAAACGTCAGTCATTTCTGGGAATTCAGTGTCTAATATTTTGAAATTATAGTACAGATTATTTATCTATCAATAGTAAAGAGTTGCCAGCACACTATTACCTTTCAGTCAAAATATATAGAGATTCTCTGACAATGGATTTCTATTTATGTTAAGCATTTGACTATGTGGAACTCATCTGAAAACTTAATGCATATGGCTTACCATCAGTATTTTTTATTTTGCTAAGTCTTTGTGCTTGGTGGTTACCATCCATGGAGAAGTTCTCAAGTTCCATTTTTTGTAGTGACCCTTTTCGTTGTTATGCCCAGTACATATTGCTTGCTTGTGTGAACCTCCAATTATATTATTATTCTTAACAAGATTGAGTGAAGCAATCAAGTAAACATGATCAACAAAGACCTGGTGAAGATCATAAAATATGATTCCATCAATTCAGAGGAATTCAATACTGAAATGAAAAATTATCTCTTTATCATTAATTTTTCCATGTTCACAAATGTTCTGAAGTAAAACAAAAATATAAAAAGCCATAACCCCTCGATGATTTATTCATTAAAAAGTCGAAGAAAAGGAAAATATACATGTTGATTAAACCAGTACATAATGGACTTCACCTTAAATACACTAAAGAGTATAAAGTAAAAAAATGTTCAACTCTTGAAAACATCACGGAAGTGTCCAATGCGAGAATTGAACACAATTAGGTACTAGTGTTTCTAGTTCTTTACACATCTTTTAATTCTGCAGGCATATCATTTTTGGGATGTTTATTCTCGAAATGTTGTTTGTAGGTTTTGGGGTCTGGCATCTGGGCCTGCAAAAATGTATATTGTTTAGGAACTGACAAGTAGTAAAAAGTTAATGGATTTTCATCAGGTATCGCACAGTTCTATCATACTTTTAACAAATTTCTTATACTGATGAGGAATATTATTTGAGGAGAGAACAAAGGCATATTTAAGGGACCTACAAATATGCTTCTAATCACTCCTTGCTTTTACAAATATTTTTCACAGGACACTCAACACCAAAGTCAGATAGTCCAAATTGATATATCTATGGTTATTAATTATTCTCAAATCAAGTTGATGTTTCCCAACCCTAATGTTTGTATTAACTTCCACAAATATCAACACTGTATTTCAAATACAGGGCTAGTCAAATTCGAGTCTATGCACAGGGATCTCCTAAACACAGAGATAGAAGATACCAAATAATTGAATCTAGCTCTTTTCGGAAATATGAGGAAAAACTCAACAATTTTCCACTTCTAATTTCTACTGAATCTTATTTGCAGAGATTTTGAAAATCTGTTTACACTGCGCCGTGAAAATTTTAAATGAACTCTATGAATATGGCCTTAGATTTTTCAAGGATATTTCTGGGAATTCTCACCTTCCATAATCTGATGAAAATATAAATTGAACTGAAGAACTCCACACACATTTCTTTCTTCAATTATGATGAGTTTTGTCTAACCTGGGACTTTATCCACTCTGATATTTCAAATACAGACCTATTTTTTATCATTAACAAAGTTCACTTAATATCTTTAAGTGAAAGTCATTCCAAGCATTAAGTTAAATTCGACAATTGATGATCATTAAATAACATTATTATTTTTTCAAAATTGAAGCAATATGTACCACAAATGATTCTCAGTGATCTTCCATTATTTGAATAAATAGAGAACTAAGTACCTCAAATGTGTTAGTATCCCAACCTCTATTTACCCATTGGACAATCTCCTGAAGTTTGAGAATCCATGAATAAGTGTATCAAGAAAAATAAGCCGGTGTTAATTATCTGTACATTATATACTGTGTTATAAAATCATATTTTGTAGTAAAAATCAATGTTGTTGATGCAGTCTTTTCAATTGTATAGTTACCAAAGTAGTTTGTACTACTCTTTGAACCGAACTCACCTTACATACAGTGCAAACATGCACTAAAGCCTTCTGGGCAGCCTTTTTTTGGTCTGTAGCACTGTGTCCTTGTTGCTTTTTGACCTTTGCTGCCTTCTCGGCAGCTTTTGCTTGTGATTGGAGCTTTTGTTGTCCTCGAGCCATTCCTTATTAAATAATTGTTCACCTAGAACATAATTGCTAGAAATAACCTCTTCCTTTACAGTTATTTGAACTTATAAACTAACCTCACAAGACAATAATTATAGAAACTTGGAAGCATAGACATACAAAAAAGTGATTCTTACCCTTACTTGGAAATAAGGTTCAAGTTTTATATTCAGTTGGTTAACTATTGGTGAATAGTTGGTTTATTGTTTAAATTTTGTTATTTTAACGTTGACAGCTGCAACGCAGCGCCTGCCTGCCTGACCCAAGTCTGCCACGGAACTGAGAAAAAGATACGAAAACGGAAAATGGTTAATAAAACAGGAAATACAAAATAATCCTAGTCAAAACACAGAACACAAATTTAATCAAAGCACAGAACACAAATTTAATCAAAGCACAGAACACAAACTTAGAACAACTCGAGAGTTGCGTTCGATTATTCCCAGCTTCACGAGAGTGACATTTGACAATTGAACCCATAGAACTCATGATTGTATCTTAGAATCAAACCACGCTTGTGTGTTTATTGATGATTGGTGTCTTCATCTGTGTCTTTATGTTGAACAAACCATGTGCACAGAAATCTGACCGGTTACCGGTTACTATTGTAGTGTGACGTCTATGTTATGATAATTTAAGAACCAAGGTTTATGTGGTAATCCTGTTTGTATTTTACCTTCATGCAGAGTAGCCCAGCTCCCTAAAAATTGTATTCGATTTCGAATATGAATTAGCATATAATTTCTAATTGATCTAGTTCAGTTTTTATTGGTTTATTCAAATCAAACCTTATATTGGCGGATTTATCTGCTGACTCATTGCCTTCTGTGTAAGTATTACGTCATATTCATGCTAGCCTTATATTTATGTTTTTTAGGTTCTGTTAGTACCTGTTTGACTTCTTGGTCATTTTTCAACAAAATTCATTTTGGGAAATTGATGGGTAATCGAATCCAAGATAGTGTAAGGGTATTATTATGTATAATGAAATTAACATTGGTAGTTATGACGGAAATCATGATTGCCAAGAAATAAATATAAAACCCGGTGCTATTTGGAATTAGCGGCAATATCATGGCTAATTGCGCTACTCACACATTTTATGCCGAATTATCTCGACAATAGAGGACTAGTACATATTCAGTGTATTTTTTTCTTTTTTCATCACAAAATAGTTTTGGAGGATATAAATATACTAATTGTGCACGAATCATGGGGTTCTGAATAATTTGATGGTGCATGTATCAATAAGAAAGTTAGCTATTTTATTATTCATTCACGCCTCTGCAACTTTTGAAATTGAAACGGACAATTTTCCCAAATTGAGCCTAGAATAGTAAAAGCGTAGGTATTGGACATTTTGTATCAATCGACGAGGAGGTTGACTTTAGAAGCAACGCTTTTTCTGCTTTCAACATACAATTTTATCTGAAACGTCGGTTTTTTGAAAATGTTGGGTCTTGGCCAACATCGGGTAATTTTAGACACACTTGTGGGTAATTTGACGATTCAACATTGGCAACACTGATTGAAATGTAAGGAAAGCAATATCCACAAGTTGGTAAAGAGGCAAGCATAATTATTGATCAATTATGGTTTATCATGATGGATTCTGGCTGTCGTGGACGAAAATCTTGTAAAGCTAACAATGCTCATGCATATATTCGAATGACTCCTGAATGAAAAGTTAAAATACAACGAACGCGTCTGCGACTTTTGTTACCATACTTGTAATGAAAATACCGATTTCAATAAAAAAAGTTACAAAATCAACTGGCCAGGAAAAAAATTTTAAACATTGCGGCATGTACTTTAGATTTCAATTTTACAAAAGAATAGTTTTTCCCAAATATCCGTAATGACTTGAGCGCCATCTCCTATAATATTTAACAATGTTTTGAGTTCAGGATCTTGGTATATGAGCAATATACTGTGTTATAAAATCATATTTTGTAGTAAAAATCAATGTTGTTGATGCAGTCTTTTCAATTGTATAGTTACCAAATTGGTATGTTTCATTACATTTCAATGTAATTTTATATGGATGATTAAAAACTGTAAGAAACGCATCCAACATAAATGAGAAATATAATATTCAAAGAAAGAAAAAAGTGAAATTAAATTGGACCTAACAATTCTTATCATCAGAGGCAGAAAAAAAATAGCTGATTCAATAAATTAAGTACCTACTAGATTAACAAAGTATAACAGACCTTTCTTAAAGCAGCGAGGATCAATGGATATAAAAATGTTTGTGTTTAGTAGGATGAAGTAAGGCAGGACATACTGAAATTATCTCTGAATCAAATTCAGTTTATTATAATTTTGTAATAATAATAATGAAAGATTTTAAGTGGCCACATTTGGATATTAGCTATTCTTATACTAAATTTTCATGTAATTTCAGATCAAATAATACTTTATTCGAAATGAAATGATAATGATATTAATTTATCGGTATCAACTGATCTGGCTCTCAACCAAAAAATTTTTAGGAGAACATGAGATATTTCACATTTTATAGTACGTTGTACAAACTGAATGTTTAACTTGTCTAAATTCACTGACAATAAACACATAACAATATTTTCATACAAGTAAACTGCAGAATAATTTGTAGAGATGATACTATTTTGAATTTGAAAATTAATAACTGGATGAACAGACATATTGAAGTACCTACAAATTATTTTTAAATTTTTTTCAGTGTGTTTGGATGTCTGATATACAAAGTGTGCTGTGTACTTACTCGAATTCGAATCTAAACTATTATCTCCGAAAAAAGTTCTCATCATTACACGATACTTTTTCTAGAAGAAGACATCAACTTTCAAAAAGAGGTAAGATAAAATTTGTGATTTTTGAGACATTCGAAAGTCTCATATCAAATATCAAATTGATGTGTATGTATATTGTACAAAGTTTTTTGAGAATCATTCAGGTCTAGTGACTGAATGTTTCTCACCATTTCGTCCAAATGGTTGCCTTCTTCACTGCTGAAAATACTACAACAATAAATGGTAAATCATAACAGAGAATTTTTACGATATTGAGACTTCCAAAAGCAGATGTATTTGAAATCTATTGATGATTTGCTTTTTCATTCAGTATTTATTGTAACTAAATGTTTCATATCTCGAATATCTGTCATCGATAGAATGCCTTTTGATTTTTTTAGGCACAAACTATGTAGATTTTGAAGAGATGAGAAATGTTACTTACGAAGGTGAACTTGGAAATTTCGAAACAGTAACTTTTGTTGAAGAAAATTATCTTCTCGTGGGAAATAGTTTATTAGGACTATCTACCATTCCCAATCAAGAGAATGTCGTGAACTTGCAACAGGAATTCGAGAGAATTCCAAAAGACCAACGAATTACATTCGCAAAAGTAAGTAGTGAAAGAATATCCATTTCTCGAATTGATAAAAGCACACTTTATTATTTCTGTTTGTGATTATTGTGATACATTTGATTATATTTCTTTCAGGCTGTAATTTACGAAAATGTCTCCATAATTCTCTCAAGATTGGAACTAGGCGAAGCTCATATTTATGGTTTTAGAAACGAAAGACATTTTTTTATACAGACTATCCTTGTTCCATATTCCATTGATGCCCACTTTTTTGTATTCAATGATGATTTGTATCTAATGGTTATCAATAATAAAGGCGATAATTTGGCAGAGACTATGTGAGTAATAATTTTTCTTCAAAATACAGAACTTATAAACTAATGAATACTTTTTTGATTAACTTGTCCCTAACAGTTTAAAAAGCCATAAATGTGAACTATTCGTAGGATAATTTTGTATTAGACTAGCCCTATATTGTATAATGAAACACGTGCTGATATTTCTTTAAATAATTTTTTATGGAGGAGAAATCCTCCAATAAAGTGCTTTCAATACGTTGACATTTCATTTCAGAATATACAAGTGGCTGGGATCTCACTTTGATGAAATTGAAACAATTTTTACAACAGGGGCAATAAAGGTTACAAGTTTCAGTACCAATACATCAGAAATTATAATAATAATACAGCATTTATCAAATAGAAAGGTGAGTAGTTCAAACACTTTACGGGTGGGTAGGTTAGCTCCAAAGTGAAAAGGTTCATTCAACCTTCCACTGCAACCCGCAAGGATTTATTGTGACTCACACATATTCAAACTCGGACAAACAAATAAATCTTCTTGACGAAGTCGATTACTTCATTTGGTGAGTGATATTTTAGGTCAACTGGCATGAGTAAGACTGTCAAAAGCTAAAAACCTAGAACCTAAGACTCCAACATGGTAGGTATTGCATAATTTGCTTCACACAATTTTCAGTTGAGTTGATGAATATGTTCATACAATGTTATTTCATTGGCGATGACAAGACCTACAAACTGTTGACGAGTCAGATGGGCTTTTTGGTATGATGTTTCATTTAATTTGATGCAAACCAGTCATAAAGGCCATCCATTATGCTTTGTTCATCAGGCGTTGAGTGTTTAAATTCATTTTCTCGGATTATAATGCTAGTGTCATCTGCGAAGAATGTGAATGGTACTGCCGGAAAATTGCTGACGATATCATCAACATAAATAAAAAAAGGGAGGGTCTTACGATGGAACCTTGTGGTACACCTGCGCTCATGACACCGCTATCTTAGTAATTATAATGAACCATGTTGTTGTGTGTCTCTTCAATCTCAACTGACATCTTTCGCTCGAAAATGTCGGAAGGTCGGAATCTTTGGTTACTTTAGGGTACATGGAGAGCCTCACGAGCAGCTGGGGAAAGGAGGTCCATCACGGTAGAGCCCCGTAGAGGGCGCCCGGTACCCCGAAGAAACACTTTATTACAGAAACACACGTTTATTGAGACACTTGGCAAGTTTTTATGTTGCAGGTATGGTCGGCTATTTATGAATTCAGAGGGAATGGAATCAAAAAAATACAATATATTGAAACAGAAACTCCTGTTAACCTTGATACTTATAGTAGTCGGCACAAGAGATATGTTATAATATATGGGCAGTCGAAGAATAATATGATTTATCTTTGGAACGGTAAGCAAATTACTACCGATATCATTCAGTCAATCAAGATACAGGACAAGTTTTTAATTTCATCTATTGGTACCCACACAGCACATGTTCATCTTATGTACGTCCAATGAACGTTCATTCTGGATATTCAAAACATCCATTGGACATCCCTTACTGTACGTAAAACATCCAGTGGACGTCCAGTTCTCTCATCTTTTATTGTTTTCTAGATACTTCTAATAGACCATCGGATATGGAATACCCTGTATATATCCAATATACACATTACATACCAATTATATACCGTGTGAAGCAGGACCATGGTGCACCCCATTTTCTCCTAATATAGTTTCAATGAGAATTGACATTTGGGATATCCTGTATAGTTACTGAATGCCGCTCAATAATAAAGTATACATTGTCCCAAATTTCAATCTATAACCTTCAAAGGTAAAGTAGAAAGAAGGGAGATGTGTATCATATATATGATCCTGTCACACCCAGTATATAAAGTATCAATGCTAGTAAACATTGAAAAAACCTACATCCATTTCAGCTCTAAATAAAGAACAGATATAGCAAAATAATTTGAATGATTTAATAACAAAATATAGATATGAACAATAACATAAATATATAATTCTGGTAAAGCAATCAGTTGAAGAAAATGAATAAAAATAAAAATTAAATTCTCCATGGAAATGTTAGCAACTAAAACTGAATTAAAAGCATCCTGAAATTCCTTGAATTCATTTTCTTTCACTTGCTCTCCTTAGCCATTTCATTATGCAGTCCTCTATTTCCTTTTTTGTATTATTCTGATATGCCTTCTCTGCAGCGCCTTTAAAATAAAATGCATTTATGAGAAATTGAATCAAAATTACAGACATTTGAAAAATGTGGTTGTAGAAGTGTCAGTATATCATTGACAGCATTATGAGGAACATTATGTTGTAATGCCCACATTGCCAGTTGTTGGGTAGTAAGTGAGGTTTCATCAACTTTTTTATGTTTAGAAGGATCATGTGAGCTCATATTTAAAAATAATGCTTGATCTTGATCATCAGATTTGTTCAGTTCCTCCTCAAAACTATTTTTTATGATTCCCGCAACCAATGAAATGTTATACTCCTGTGAATCAGAATTAGAAGTTTCTACAAAGGAGTCATTGTTTACGAAAACACACATTTCTGAATCATTATGAAATAAGTTTGATCTACAGGAAGATTGCTCAAGCTCATATTCCTCAAATGAAGAATCATCTTCATTCAGTTGCATTCGCAATGCTCTCTTATAATATTTGTTCAAAAAAAGTTTTCTAGAGCTGATGCTCTTCATCCTTTTATTATTCATTTCAAACACTAAAGAAGCTGGCAAGTAATATAATATATACTTATCTTTGATTCTTCGTTGAATAACACTGCAATCACCAAAACTTTTAAGTTTTACCACACTAAATATATATATAAAACTACTAATTTGGTTAACNTGTTTCTTTAATTTTTCTTTGTGACTGTATAATGCCCACTTTTATCTATCTGTTTCTTCATTTTCTTCAGGATGTCACCCGATTTAAGCGAAAGTTAAGAAAGACTGAAAGTGTTTCTTGTTGGAAAATCGATATTTTGTGAACTTTTTACCATTTCTCGAATTTGTGGCATCTGTCTACCCCTTAATAGATTTATTTCGTTCAGAATAGTCTCAACTCCCTATACTGTAGGTTAATGGACTGACACCTCTCAGAAAACAACTACTCCCCTATCTAATACCACGAAGGACATTGTATTATCCGACAGGTGTCAGTGCAGGATTCTTCACTGAATTATTCCTGCATATGCTGTTGACGATACAACTTCCGCAATAGATTTTCAATTATTGGAACATACTTACAGACCGGTTTCGGGCTGTTTGGCCACTGTCAGTGCAAGGTAGTGTATCAACATGAAGTCGATGATTTCCAATAATTGAAAATCAAATTCCTTCAGAGTATCATTCCTCGAATTAGGCTGAAGCGGACAACAAACAAGAGGTTTGTCATCGCCTCATCTGCCTGTGAACGAGGTAACCAACCGCATATAAGAAATTTGCCCAATTTCTCGTTTAAGGAAATAAAACTTCACATATAGTCAGTGGGCATATACGGTTGGTTACCTCGTTCACAGGCAGATGGGGCGCTGACAAACATGTTGTTTGTTGTCCGCTTCAGCCTATTTCGAGGAATGATACACTGAAGGAATTCGATTTTCAATTATCGGAAATCATCGACTTTATGTTGATGATAGACACTACCTTGCACTGACGAGTGGCCAAACAGCCCGGAACCGGTCGGCAAGTGTATTCCAAAAGTTGAAAATCTATTGCGGCAGTTGTATCGCCAACAGCATATGCAGGAATATCTTCAGTGAAGAATCCTGCACTGACACCTGTCGGATAGAATCCAATAGCCCTTAGTGGTA
This sequence comes from Leptinotarsa decemlineata, assembly GCF_000500325.1. Taxonomy (NCBI): domain Eukaryota; kingdom Metazoa; phylum Arthropoda; class Insecta; order Coleoptera; family Chrysomelidae; genus Leptinotarsa; species Leptinotarsa decemlineata. The sequence continues at coordinate 92,303 of NW_019290909.1, read as the reverse complement.
TTAGCCAGAGGAGTAGTTGCTTTCTGATAGGTGTCAGTCCATCAACCTACAGTGTACGGAGTTGAGACTGGCCTGAACGAATTTTTCCTTTAGATGATTTGATTTATAGCCAATCTTAGTATGCCCACTGATTGAAACTAGTTGAGTCAATATTTTTGTCTTTTTTTTATTTTTGGCATCTGTCTACATCTTGATAGATTTTGTTTTCAATATTTTTCCAAGTACCACACAAATCGAACAAAAACGAGAGATTGAGAATAGTTTTTGAAAAACGTTGAAAAAATCAATGTGTCTAGTAACGTTTTCAATTTTTTTCTGATATGTAGCTACACCCTCGAGTCGTATTATTCATTAAAATCAAGAAATTGACAATAAGTTTTCAATTTATTTTTTCAAACTTCAGGGCAGAGCTATTACAAGGAGGGTACCTCAGTTGTCGAAAATCGATATTTGAAAATGCTTCTTTTGAATGTTTCCCTCACTTTGTGATAACTCCACTAAGAATACTTGTAATTGACGGTGTTTTGAAATTTAATTAATCGAAATTTGAAGGTTATCATTTGTTTTACAGGAAAAATTGCAAGTATACCGTTTATCTTCAGAAGACGTACGAATGGAAGGTGAGAAACACTTTTCTTCAAATTACTCAGCTGTTTTAGGCATGCACACTGAAGAAATTGAAGGTAGTATTACAACCATCCTGGTTGGTTTAACGGATAACCTTGAAATAAATGTGAAGGTGGCACCTTTCACGATCAATTTTATCGAAACAGGTAACGGCAGCTCGGTCACTTCGAATTTCTTTTCATCTCATTTTTATTTCCAGAATATACTACAAAAGAAAAGAATACACTTCGAGAATGTTTCAATACTCTGGAGCGGAGAGTTTACACGATGAGGAAACAAATCAATGAAATGAACTCTGAAATGAATATTGACATTTCTGATACTGACTCTGGAACTACTGAAGATTTCTCTAGCGCCATACTCAGTGATGATTTGACACTGGTAACGCTTTTTAAATATTTTTCAATGTGGGATACATCTGTGTGTCGTCGGTTTCTACTTGTGACATATTGTACTCAATGTGTCCACGATAAGAAGAGATAATTCGGAAACCGGAAGTCGGTTAACTCAGGAAAAAGTTGCCCAATTCAGAGAGTATTTGCGTGACGTTTTGTAACTTCATACAAATGCACCACATTTGAAAACATTATTTCTTCAATTGTTCAGTTTACATCTGCCATGCTCTAAGTGTGTTTCGCGGAATCATAGAGTTCCGCGATACCCCTGTAGGGTTTCCGTAAGAAATTAGAAACTAATTAAAAACACCTCTCTCTGGTCGATCGTTTTGACGCGGCGTATCACGATTAACGAGGCGCAACCGAATTCAGTCGCCACCCACCACAGTATACTTCGTTCATCCATATTTTGTTAAGCCGACACAAACGGGCAGCCACTCGAGACAAAGCTACCGCTGCCTTGCCGAAAGGCGGCGTGCAGCTACTCCAAAGAATCCTATGCAAGCCATTAGGGTTAACGTACTGTACAATTTCCTATGCCGCCACGGCCGATATCTACTTGTGAGCGCTATAGTCGTGAACAGGCGGCTTTCGGCTGTAACTTCAAAACATGAAGTCAAAGTTGTTAATACCGCATTTCTTGTATTTCTATTTGTTTTTTATTCAACGAAGGCGCCGACTCGAGTATTTTTGAGAACTAGATCATTTGGTCTTCACGAGGAAGATATTCCTCTTGAAGATGATCACTTTGTGATCGAAACACGTGTCGGGGTGTTGAAAATAACGATTTGGTGTTGGGGAAATACTCCAGTGATATTCATTACTGAACCAAAGGTTCCAAACAGTGCATCACAAGTACACTTTTTAAAGAGGTTATTCTGAAATTGATTTCCCCTTCCTTTCTTTTCAAGTTTCTCACATTTTTTGTATAAAGATGGATAAGTAGAAATCCAACATTTTCTTTCCATTTGATGAAAATAGATTTCATCTCTTTTTTGATTATTTATCTTTTGAACATGCATTTTTCCTGGGGGGTAGAAATATACCCTCTGATAGAAAAGTAAATTTCTTATTTCTGTTTCAGGAGAATGGAATAGAAAAGGACTTGAATGTTATCAAAGTGAGACTGGAATCAGTGAATTCATTTTTGAACGATTACACGGTCCCCAATTCAAATACTTTAGTAAGTTAATGTTGTTAAACTAGAATAGAAAAATATAGTAACCATAGTGCACTGTAATCAAGCAGAAACAAAAATTATCATTTCCAATGCACTGAAATATTTTCTTATTGAAGGCGTGTGTCAAAAGAAAACTTTTTCGGTTTCCTCTGAAAGGCCTTTGTGTCTGAGCAAATTTCATCAAAAATACCATACCAGCACAAGCAGGTAAACACCTACAGACTTGTTTACTCATCACTGTAAGCAGTTCATGAAAGAACAGCGTATGAGCCATATCACTGTAAGCAGTTCATGAAAGATCAGCGCATGGGCCATATCACTGTAAGCAGTTCATGAAAGAACAGTATATGAGCCATATCACTGTAAGCAGTTCATGAAAGAACAGCATATGAGCCATATCACTGTAAGCAGTTCATGACAGAACAGCGCATGGGCCATATCACTGTAAGCAGTTCATGAAAGAATAGCGTATGAGCCATATCACTGTAAGCAGTTCATGAAAGAACAGCGCATGGGCCATATCACTATAAGCAGTTCATGAAAGAACAGCGCAAGGGCCATTTCACTGTAAGCAGTTCATGAAAGAATAGCGTATGAGCCATATCACTGTAAGCAGTTCATGAAAGAACAGCGTATGAGCCATATCACTGTAAGCAGTTCATGAAAGAACAGCGTATAAGCCATATCACTGTAAGCAGTTCATGAAAGAACAGCGCATGGGCCATTTTTGAAGTGATAACTTCTTATGGGAGGGTGAACCGCTTCGTTTCCTAACGCGAAAGCGCCCTGCCACACAGGGAGCTTCACGTGTCTCCCTCCCGAGAGAGGAGGAGGCTGTTAGCGCCGAAATGCAACGAGCTCAATGAAGCTTTCAGACGAAGAGCGGGAGGCGCCACGTCTCGGGAGAAGAAAGCTCTCACGTCTCCTGCACCTCGAGCCGGGGAGCCACGCCTCCTCAAAATGCAAAAGGATGAGGGAGGGCTTCCACACGAAGAGTGAAAACGGCTCTCCGTGGTTGACACACTATTTATTATGGCAGGTTACGATGTGGAGCTGTTGATTAGTGCCCGTGAAATTCAAATATTCACCGTATTTTTTTAACAGACCGTACATGAGGTAATTGTAGAATTAGTAGTTAGATATTCTTTCTTACAGATTGTGAATGGAAGCTTGATTATAGAAGGTTCCGCTGAAGCTGACGAATTGTCTGGAAAAGGTATCACAATTAAATCTGCAAATGGAAGAAAATGGGTGCCAGAGCAATGGTTGAAGTATGAAGAACCCCAAACGATAACAGGTCCAGTGAAACTAAAAAACGTTTATACTAAAATGTTGGAAACAACACCAGATGATCCATTAGTGAAAGGTTGTTACTAACTGAGTGAATTATTGAAACTGAAACTTGTATTTGTAGATCTCTTGCTGAAAGACGGAAATCAAACAATCACAGGCCACATTTCGATAGGAAACCTCACAGCCAGTAGGATTTATGCAAGAAAAATCAACGACATACCGATGGAAAGAGTTCTCCAGAAAGGCGATCCTCAACCTGTTCAGCGCGTTACAACAAACAAAAAAGTTGATGTTGGTGAGCAAATAGGACTATTGACTCAGGTACGTAGTTTGGACTACATATCAACAACAAGTATTAAATAGATCACGTATATGCAAAACGATTGCAAACCAAAATATTTTGTTGAAAGACCGTTCAGCCTACATCATCTGTTCAGATTTGTTGTTGAAAAATCCCCGAATATATATCGTCTTGCTGTGATAGTCGAGAAGAACTACATCAGACTCATTAGTTCGTATGAGCCTGAGGGTGGGGAACGAATAGCTCCAATAAATACGGCACACTTCTCGTTTCCCACAATTGATTCAATATCCCCCGGAGTGTAGGGCAACACCAAGTTCGCCAGTTGCTCGGGCAGCTGCGCTTAAGAGAAATGCTTCAATTCCTGCTCTCTCATGGTAGGGGACCATGCAGAGAAGGGGATCCGAGCTCCTGACGACTTTACAGGCTCCATCCAGTACTATTCTGACATGTAGACAGCCATAACTCAGAAGTCCTCGGCCTCCCTGTTGTCGAGGGAGGTACAGCCGTGGAACGGACAATTTGGGATGCCTATGGAGGTGATAATCCTTTTCACCAGGAGGAGAAAATTGGACGATGTAACGTCACTCTCCCTCAATGGTGAGGTCATTCCATTTGGGACAGAGGTGAAATGTCTTGGCATTGTCCTTGATAAAAATCTCACCTGGAACGCTCACTTGGAGAAAGTTTTACACAAAGCCAGACTGTCCCTATAGACATGGCGAAGGATTTGTGGTAAAACTTGGAGGTTTGGGTCCCAAACAAATCCATTGGATTTATGTGATGATTGTCAGACCACAATCAGTACTACAGTACCACATCGTCAGCCGCCATGGAGATCCTTCTAGATCTACCTCACATATTTCTGGAGAGAGAGGCTAGATGGACTGCATATAGACTTGTGCACATTGTCAATTGCACGAATCAATTTAATGCAGAGTGCAACAGACTGTTGGTTGACATTGGAAGTCACAGAATTCTGGAAATGGCCTCTGACTTTATGCCTTCACCTGTCAACTACGAACTGCCTCATAAAGTACTGTTCCCTAGTAGAGAAGACTGGATCCTCCGGGAGAAGGCAATATTAAGAGTTGGTTCACAGATGGATCAAAAACACCTTCCGGTTCTTGTACAGGTATTTTCAGTTGCAGGCCCAGGACAGAGATATCAACCTGTCTAGGAACCTATGCGACTGTATTTCAAGCGAAAATTTACGCTATTGAATTGTGTGCAGAGAGATTGGAAGAATCCAACCTCATACACAAGTCAATAAAAATATTCTCGGACAGTCGAGCGGCGTTGGAAGTTCTTGGATCCTACCGAGCAACGTCTAAATTGGTAGCAAATTGCCAAAAATGACTCTCCTCGATAGGAAGACTTAACAGATTGTCTCTGGTCTGGATTCTTGGCCATACTGGTCTGGAAGGCAATAAGGCTGCTGACTCCCTTGCAAAGGAGGTTGCGGCAAGCAGCTTCATCAGACCAGAACCTGTCGTTGGCATCGTTTTAGGCTTTGCCAAAAAAAGATTGAACACCTAGATGGCAAGAAGATTTATGGACTTCTAGCAGAATCTTCCAGGACTGGCTCACTCCAAGGCGTTTATTCACCCTTCGAAGCTTGATACCTAACAGTTGTTGGACTACAGACAGTGTGTGTCGCCCCTGTTTGGAAAATGATGAAACAGCAGAGCACATCTGACCCGAAAGACCACTCACCACACAAACTAATCGGCTTCGTAAAGAAGTTGTGTTTATTTGGCCGAGTGAGAATAGGTGTGCGCCACAATAAACCCTTGCGGGTTGAGGTGGAGGGTCGAATAGACCCACTCACTTTGGACCTAACCTAACCTTTGAGGTGCATTACGTCGAGTTGATACAGCTCCTCCCGAGTCCACTTCACTACTCCAAACGAGTAGAGTAAGATCGTAACGGCAAGCATATTCGTTTCATCAACTTTGTTCTCAACTGACAGTCAGGGCCGTCGCCATGGGAGGGGATGGGGGGGAGCCTCCTTCACTGCTTTTTCGACTTGGGAAAAGGTTGGGAAATTTTTTTACAATATTATCATGTTCAAAAATAGAAACAAGGATTCAACGATTTATACAAAATTTGATAAGCATGTTCATAGAGAAATCTATTTTTGTATTTTGTACAAGATGTAACACCGGTTTCCACTTGATTTTTCAGAAGGAATCTGCTAGTGATCTACCTGTACAGTCCAAGATAAATTTCGATTCGAATGTTGCTATAGAAAATTTGGAAGTCGAAACTATAAACGGTATAGATTGGAATGAGTTTGTGAATTCTGTGTTCAGGATAGGAACGGATTCTGTGATAACTGGTATGACCATTTTTATGATACAACAACTAGGTATAACACTTTTTGTTTTTCAAAAACTCGATTTCGATATTGAAGCCGTGATTTCGAAATCGAATTAATGAACAAATGATTGAAAAATATACGCATTTCATTAGACTTTCTAAAAGTGCACCTCTGCTTTCCATCTTTCCGAGATATTCAAAAACTGTATTTAAGTATACTGAGTGTTTCATCGGTAACAGTTTACCTTCATTTACATTGTAAATATATTTTGTTGACACAAACAGCCAAGCATCTGTCTACTATAGGTTGGTTACTTAAGTTTTGAAAAATTGTGGTATTATTTTCATTATGAATTTAACTAGTTCGGACTTCCATTGTCTATTATGATATAAATTGAAATCTCTGAAATAACAAATGATAATGAAATCGAAAATAATACCTGAAAATAACAATTCTATTAAGCAAAAAACCCTGAAATTAAATTACAATAAATTAAAAAATTAGGTAGAAAAATTGAAAATTGAACAATTAAAATGAAATAAAATATTTGAAGACTTGAAGCCGAATTACTTCATGAGGTATCGATTGTTACTATCCACAATATTATTTGTGGATAGACAATGGAACTCCGAACTAATGAAATTGATGATATTATATGATTTAACATACCTGAAAGAACAAATAAAATTGAAAATCAAAATGAATAGCTGAAAATAACAATTTTATTAAACAAAAAAATGAAATTAAATTACAATAAAATGAAGTACAATTTATTAATTGAACAATTAAAAAAGTTAAAATTGAAAGATTTCAAGCCAACGTTTTGATTGTTAGTATCTACAATTGTCTTCGGATGATGACTGGACTTATTCCTCTGAGATCTGAGTATTTATAGGTCATTCGANATTTTTTTTTATGTGTGCTTTCGCACACTCAGTTCTGAGAAGAACTAATCGTCTTAGTGCTTTGTTATAACTCGACTCTATTCTAACACTTTGGTATATCTCTCTGAATAAAATTCTTATCTCTGCACTTCAGGTAATATAAGCTTTGACTTTGATGTTAGCACTTCGGCGTCTGGGACACTGAATCGGACTTATTCCTCTGAGAGATGACTATTTATAGGTCATTCGAGCGCTTTCACTTATCCCCTCTTCCCCCTCTCCGCTTCACCGGTTTAGCGTCGTTGGACAACATATATATGCAACATATATGCACACTAAAATACAAATAAGCAGAAAAAATTGAAAATTGACCAATTACAAATGAAATTGAAAAAGTAAAAGGTTTCAAACCAAATTACTCCACGACGTTTCGATTGTTGGTATCTACAATCGTGGATACTAACATATTTTTATTTCATTGTAATTTCTTTTCACGTTTTCATTGCTCAATATATTTATTATTTTTAGCTTTCAAAATTAATTTTATTTGTTCCTTCATAGATTTCAAATCACATTAGAATCATATTAGAACTAGTATCTGAACTAAGTAGATGAACAATGTATGTACGAGCGCAAAATTCTTACTTGGGATTTTGCGGACATCCGAGCGGAACTTTGTGGAACGCCCAACGCGAGGTAGGGGTGTTTCGGAGAGTGGGAGAGAGAAACGTGTGACGTATTCAATGCAGGTAGGAATGAGTATCGGAGAGATTCAATTGAAGAGCGTGGGTCCCCAGAGGGGGTAAAATGCACAGTGAAACATTGTCGACCACCTTCAAACAAACGTATGTTAATTCATGACCTGCACGTATATTGCACGATGATTGTACTCATTTTTACACCTTTTACATATACATTTCTGACGCAAAATCCTTCATATTTCATGTTTCAGGCCCTCTTACTTTCTCAAAACTAAAAACTATGAGGCTGAGCCTCAAAAAGTTGAAAGATCTGAATGTAGCAGACCTATTGACAACATCAACAGATCAGACAATTCATTCCAATGTGGAATTCTATCGTATTTTCTCTAGAAAAATATCCGCTGAAACTGTGAACAACGTCAACTTACGTGAATCGGCAGTTTTGTTTGGACATAATGAAACCATCAATGGTAAGTAAATGAACTGCAGAATTTGTTGAGTAGTGACATTTTCATTTCCAGTTCCTGTAACATTCCAAAAGCTGAACGTCGTCAAAGATTTGGAAATAGCTGGGAAACTCGATGACTCGCTCTTTTGGAAGGCAGGCGATCATATCATAGGAACTGATGAATCTGACCTATTTCAACATTATAGTGGTAAAGTTACGATCAAAGGAAACTTGCACCTGAAGAGTCTATATCTTCAACCGAAGACGAAATTGATTGTTTCCGGAAAACAAATGAGTTCCGATTTGGCTAACACATACTGGACCAAAAGTACAAACCAGGTGAATCACTTTCAATATAAATCATACAGGGTCTTTCATTACGCCCTTCCTATCTTCAAATTTGAATGAAACAAAGTTTGTGTGAGCTATCATCGAAATTTTTTATTCGTTTGGTGATCAGAGCAATAGTTCTGATTGATATTAAACTAGTCGTTTTAACAGTTTACAGATCACCAAAAGGCAATGTGGAGGATTTTTTAGAGAGTTTTGAAGGTGCCATTGGTGTGGCGGCAGAGTCTGGTTTGGATGTAGTTATAACGGGTGATATAAATATCGATCTAAATCATTTATCACCCTCTGGTAAAAAATTAAAAGATTTATTGACATCCTTTGGTTTCGCAGCTACTATTAATGATTACACCAGAGTAACAGCTACATCGGCTTCCTGCATTGACAACATTTTTACCAACTTGAACAACCATGTTTTCACGGCTGGTGTCTGGGAACCATGTATTTCAGATCACAGAGCACAAGTAATTGCTATAAATAGAAAAAAAAACCTTTTTCCAAATAAACCTTTAGTTAAAAGGTTTTTTTCAAAAAATGGCATATGTAGGCTAAGAAATTCCCTCTTAAATATGGACTGGTCTATTTTTGAAGCCAATCGAGATGTTAACTACTTATCTCATTTTATAACAAACACCTTTAGACAGCTGATCGTTGATATTTTTCCTCTGAAAAAATGCCGTGAAAAAGTCAGGAAATCTCCAGTAAATTGGTTTGATGATTCTTTGAGGGAAAAAAGAGACAAACTCTCCACTCTCAAAGCTATTTCAGAGGTCAGCAAAAAACCTGTCGACATTGCTGTCTTCAGGAGTTTCAAGAAAGATTATAATAAACAATTAAAAAACAGCAAAAGATTAGCTTATGACAATTTCATTTCGTCAGCTAAGAATAAGTGTAAAGCGTCATGGAAAATTGTAAATTTCGAAAGAAATAAAAATAAAAATGCAAGCAACCTCCAAGATGACTCCTTGTCTGCTGAGACTTTCAATGAATTTTTTGTTGAAATTGCCGCTAACATAATAAAGTCAATTCCTGCAACGGCGGACACGGAACTCTTAAACTATCGTAATTTCCCTANCGTGTTAGGAATCACACGTTAAAAGGTAAGACCTCGTTAATCCTTAGCTCGCACAAGTTTCGACTTCTGAGGGTTGTCGTTCGTAGGGGTGCGACAGCTGGTTAACGGAAAAACAGATTTTAAACAGATTTTAAACAGATTCATTCATTTGTATACCCAAATATTCATGCACGATATGTCCGACATGCACTTTTGAAATCTTTTGAGTCTCAGCTATCTTGATCTTCACTTTGTGGCCATCCAAAATTATTTAGTGGATTTTTTGATGTTTTCGTCGGTAACAGCCTCTTTGGTGCGTCCACTGCATGCATCGTCTTTTAACTCAGCAAACCACTTCTCAACGGTTGACTTTCCTGGTCAAAGTCCGAATTATGTTCAATAGTATTTTTTTTCGCCAAAGAGCAATGCTTTATTAACACACGAAATTCCTTTTTATCAATGTTCTTCAAACTAACAATAGTTGCTTAACTCAAAAAGTTCTATCCCAAAAACCAGTAGTCCGACAGTTGTGAAAGCTGTACACGTGGCATTTGAAGGTTAGGGTTAACTAAAAATCATGAGGAGTCAATACTACTAGCGCCATCTGTGTGTTAGCCCACGAACTCTTCGGCCCACCTAATAAATATTTTGGAAAATGAAACACTTGACTTTGCTTTTCCACTATTATTTTGATCACATCACACTATTTGAATAACCTTTGAGATACGTAACTGATATTGGCCACATTGAAAAAGCCAGCCCAGCTGATCGTAGCCTACCACCCTTGTAAGGTCCAATGAATATTTATTTCTATTCATCGGTTATACTGAAACTTGCTGTTAAAAGGGAGAAATTTTTGTAGTAGTATCATTATCTTTTATCTTTTTAGAAAATAGACCATCATATGACTGCTCTGCGAGGACTGTCCACTCCTCACATATTGACAACTGTGTTGAACGATATCAACTTCAGTCAGTACATGTTGAATAACAACAACGAGAAATTGGAAACAGATTACCACTTCGATACCGTCAGTGTCAATGGAAATGTTATTTTGAGAAATACAGCACAGCATCACCCTGATGTAAAACAAATTGGAAAAGAAGCCATTAAAACAAATGGAAGGTAGATTCTCCATAAATAATAATAATAAACGATTTTATTGAAAGATCACTCAGTACAAGAGATACTAACCTAACCTAACCTAACCAATGGCAGAGTTAAACATCTGCACAAGATAAATCAAGGCAGAAATTGCTCTTCTATCCAACCTTGCCTATAATTACCCGAATCCTAGTCACGCTGAAATTATAAAATTCCTCATTGAAGAATAATTATGAATAATTATGGAATTGTGGGGGTGAAAGTTTGCAACTAGAGAGTATGGTGATTTGCTAGTGGGGTGGAAGTTGAAGTTTAGAGAGGTTTTCTAGACATCTATCAACTATCACAGTGTCTGACCTACGAACTCTCCAGACTTGAGTCTCCAATTTCCTGTACATGACCTCATTATAGCTTGAACTTCAGAACAGGTCTTTCAATATCTCAATTGCAATCATATATTGAACAGTATTTTTTTATTATTACATTTGTTTTTTTTTATATACAGCGTGACTCACGGTCGATGGTAGATTAGAGATTTTCGGGAAAACGCAAAGCATGATTTTTCTGAAAATTTCTCCTCTCACATTTCCTTACCTGTTCTATCGATCTAAAATATTTTCAGCATTGCGGCGTTGCCACTTCTATCAAAAAGTCCTAGCAATTATATTTTTTTTAATTGAACACCCCGTATATTAATACATTTTTGGAATCGATCTGGTATTTTAATACTTTTTTGTTAATAATGTCCTATACCTATCTCTATCTGTTTTCGAGATAAAAAATAAACTGTGCTAAATATGGTCCAAAACATAGCCTTAATTGAAATTAAGTACATCAGTACTCTCAATTCATGAAAAGTTGATATTTTGATGATAG
>NW_019290909.1:27592-80582 GCF_000500325.1 Leptinotarsa decemlineata | reverse complement strand
TGACAAAGTTAGTAAATAAATATAAAAGAATACATAAATGTCATATGAATATAAAAATATAGATAAAATATAATGTAAACTTAAGTATAAAAACACTGAATAAAAAACCACAAACAATGGTTGAAACATACATGCACATAAAACATGCTAAGTTAAAAATGATCGGTATAGAACTCAGTCAAACTGTAATAGGGCTATTGTAGTTATTTTGATACAAACATAGGTGAAAAGAAACAAGTTGTTGGCAATTAGGATTGAAAAAAAATTTTTTCAGTTTCATAATCAAAGGCAAAAAAATATACGAAGATACACTGAAAGCCGAAAACTTAGCAACATTAAAATTGGATGGGATTGATGCTCTTGAGACTCTAAACACCAAATGGCCTGCTAATGTGACTGGTATGTGCATAAAAAATCTATACCAACAGCAGCATGGACTATTTCATTCATACTGGATTTTCAGGACTTAAAGTTTTCAAAGATCTAAATGTTATGGGAAATATGAATTCGTCCTTAACACAAGTGCCGGTGATCAATGAAGAAACTGTTGAAGATATCACAAAGAATGTTATTTACATTGATGAACCACATAATATCACCTCTCTGAATTTCGTTGATCTGAATGGTAAGTCCTTTCCATCATCTTTGGACCATTCCAAGTGTTTTTTCTTTCAGCTTCCAATTTGCTGGTCACTAAACTTAATGACCATACAATTGATGAGTACCTTTCAAGTTCGGAGAAGTTATTATCTTCATCTGCTAGAATCGAAAATTTAATAGTGAAAGGAAATCTCACTGTCACAAATATCAAGGATCTGTTGACAATTAATGACATTCCTTTTGAAGACTTATTGGAGAAGGTGAGTCATACTTATATATTTTTTTTTCGTTAGACCCCAAACACGTTAGGAACACAGATGAGGCTGGAGTTGTCTAGAACCTATGTGAAGATAGTATCTGTTTTAATGATTTTCTTTTAAATTTCTAAAGTAGAGGTATGGAGAAGTACCAGACTCTTGGAATTTTTTTTGACCAATTCGTGGAAAGAATAGGCTGAATAGTTTGAGTTCAGCACGAACAAATTTTCCATCTGAATGACATGTTCAAGGAAGGCGTGACAAAAGTTGTCTTTGGAACTCGCTCATATCGTTGGTTATTGAAAAAACTGATTAAGCGCCTAATGTTACCAGAAAGACAAGCTAGGTGCCTCCTCTTGTTATGTGATGGTTAAAGGCATTAATTTTTCAGGCCCCAAAGACTGGAGACTCTGGAGGAATCGTTGGAGATGTACGGTTTTCTGGAAAAGTAACCGTTGGCGACCTTGGTACATCATTTCTCAATTCCATAGATTTAGAAAATATAACTGGAAAATTTTTGTTTCGAAAATTCAATCAGACCATCTCTGCACCGTACAGTTTTGGCAGTATCAAAGCAGGTAAATATGATTCGAATAGTGTTTAGAATGACTAGGGACAAAAATATACTCCAAATTCTTTCGGAAACTTCTGCTATCGACACCTACACAAGAAATCTTTTGTTTTTTGCTTTTGGGATCTGTATCTGTAGAGTAGGGAGGGTGAGTGTGAGCCTACGCACTTAGGCCACATGTGACCCATTATACATCCTCCCAAGGAGTTGTCCTCCTAGGTCATCGTCCATCCTGTCCTTTCCAGGAAGGTGAGCAGGTTACTAGGAGACATACCCTTTATATCGGCAGGTGTAGGCCAAGACTCGCCGAACACACACTCTCTTATTGACGATAACTCCGGGCACTCGCACAGGACATGCCTGACAGTCTCATCTTCCTGTTCACACATCCTGCATAGAGGTGTGTCCACTAGCCCCATATTATGTAGGTGTTTCCTTAGCTGACAGTGGCCAGTCAGAAATCCTACTGTAAGGCGTAGATTTTTCCTGGTCATCGCCAGATATTTCTTCGGCGCCAGCTTCCCAGGGTCGCCCAAGGTGATCCTGGCAAGATTACATCCTTTTATTTCATCCCATCTCTTTAAGGATTGAGCAAGGGTGTAACATTTGACTAGTTCCGCAATTGTCGAAGTCATCAGGCCGTGGGTGCCACTGGGTCCTAAAATTCTTAGTCCAGCTGCTTTCTTGGCTAAAGAGTCGGCAATGCGATTACCTTTAGTCCTGTCGTGCCCTTTAACCCACCTCAGGATAATGTTATTATCTACCGAGGCTTTGGCTAAATCTTGGTGGCACTCTAAGCCCTGAAGTAACACGCTGTCTGTTCAAGGCTAATAGTGCTTGTTTGCTATCAGTGCAGATTGTTATGTTTTTGCCAGAAATTCCTTTCTTGGTTATTTCGATAACCAACTAGTTCTGTTTGTACCACGCTAGTATTTCTTCCCATTCCCCACTTAATCCTTAGGCTCAGTGATATGGAGTACACTCCACATCCTGAGCCTTCATTCCTACTTCGAGGGTTACACCAGCCGTGCGCAATCGTACCATGGCTATTAACGCAACCTCCTTAGCGTACAGATCCAGAGGGGTCAGACCTGTGATTAATTCCATTGCCGCGGTTGGTGTTGTTCTCATGGCTCCTGTGATGTTGAAACAAGCCAGTCGCTGTATTTGATATAATTTTTGAATGGCCGTTGCTTGTAGAACTTTCGGTATCCATGCAATGGCTCCATACGTTAACATAGTTCTTACTATTGCAGTGTAGATCCAGGTGACCACACGGGGTGAAAGACCCCATGCGCGTCCCACTGTCCTCCGACATTGCTCATAAGCCACGTATGCTCTTTTCCCCCAGCTATTTAGCGAGGAGAACCTACTACCCCACTCCATCCACCCCCGCTCTCCGAGCGGTCCTCAACTTGCGGATGGCACTTCAGCAAGATTGACATATGACCTCTTTTTGGTCGAAAGTCAGCCTTTAGGTGCTTTTACTTTCTTATTGAATCGTTGTTTTATCTCACTATTCCTAACTGAATTTAAGCATGGGGCCCCCCAAAAACTAACCGGCGGCTTTGTGTTATGCATCGAGCGTTTCTCAGTGCTTCCAAGAACCAGTCCCTTGTTAACTCTTTGGGGTTCTGCCCGTACTATCAAGTTTACGCATGTTCTTAGCGCAAAAATCTTTTCTTCGTTTTTTGGTACTTTCACCAAAAACAGTGGCAGTACTTTCCTATATCTTCTTAAGGTCATCCTGTGACACTCTATTACAGTAAACCCTTGTTTTGTCAGATCGTTGGCGACGTCTGCTGGTTCTACATTTTCTGGTATGCCGCAGATAACCGCATTCAATGGGATTTCCTTCTTTACTGAATATGTGTGGAAGTTCAGTTCTACGCCTTCCAGGTATTTGATGGCTTTACGCCACTCGTTTTCATCATTGGTGAATAGTTATATCCCATCCCTCGTGAGTTTGGCTTTATTGTAACCTATCTTTCTCTGCTCCAGGTCTTTGGATATTGCACTCCACTTTTTGGCATCGTGGATTACTATTGGTGGGGGCTTTCCTGCTTCTATCGGTGGTCCACTTGTCACTTTTGGGGATGATTCCCCTTTTTCTGAGTTTTGTCCCTCTGTGTTGTTCGTCTGAGGTGTGTTTTCCGTTTCCATGTTTTTGACAGTCTGTTTTTCTGCCTCTTGTTTGACGATTTTTGCGGCTTTGTCTTGGGCCTTTCGTTTTCTGGTTTTCTTGTTGGGCCAAGCCTTTTCAACAAGTACGAACCCGTCTTCCTCTGAGTCTGACTTCGATGCGCTGTCCGGGCCGCGTGGCCTGGTTTGGCGCGTTTCCTCTTTATTTTCGGCGCCTATTTCCCTTTCCTTGGGTTGCTCTTGTTGTTTTGTGTCGGTCTCTTCGGACTTTTCTTCTCCTTTTTCTTTTTGTGTCCTGGACGGTCCCGTGTCCGTCCTCTTTCTTTGGGCGAGTATTCCCTCTACCTGATTAAGCCTTTCGTTTAGCTGCTTAATCATATTCGTAAGCTCTTTCCTTTGCTGTCTGAGCCTGTAGTTTTCCCTTTCTAAGCACTCTAGTTTTTCTTCCATCTCCATATTGGGGGCCTAAAAACCTAAAATGAATACCTAAAAGAGAACACGATTTTTTTTTATGTGTGCTTTCGCACACTCTTCCACTAGTACCTCCATTTCTCTGGTCGGTGGTAGGGTTTGCATTTGGGATATTATCGAAATAGTAACAACGTTCCAGACTGTTTCCAAACATTTGTCAGCATTATAGAATGTTCCACTTTATTCTGTATTGTTGTGGAATGATCCTGAATATTCTGGAATGCGAAGCTTCCAGCCTTGTGCTTTCAAAACTACGCTCTTCGGCTGAAAACGAAAACCTTCATGGACGGGATTTCTCCACAAAGATTTGGGATATTCCAGAAAGTTGCCCGAACATTCCAGGATGTTCTGAAATGCTTCTAGAATGCCTTTTGACTATTCTGGACTCTTCTACAAATTTTTCATATATAAAAGGAGCCTTTTCTTACGCATGGGGAACGTTCAAGATTATTATCGAAGCTTCCACCATATTCCTGAATGTTCAGGGATGTTCTGGAATGTGGTGGAATTTTTTCGGATACTCTTGAATGTACTGGACTATTCTGGAACTTTCCAGACGGCTAAGCTTCCGGATCCCATATTTTTAAAAGCATGCTCTTCGGGTAAAAACGGAAACTTCTTTTATCGATAAACTGATGTAACATTGGGAAAGAAAAACAATGTTGGCATATATGCTACCCGTGCGAAACAGGGTCGGGCCTCTAATTATAAAGAAATACAGTTGTTATCAATAATCAGCTTGCTGACAAAATTAGTATCAAAAGAGAAAGACACTATCAAAAATCAACCTTATTTTGTGGCCATTGGCTCATATTGTATTTAATTATTTTGATCGACGTTTCGAGTAAAAGTCTCCAAGAAATAAACAGCCCCAGTGTGAGATTCACAGAAGCAATTTTGAACTCCATGGAACCAAAATCTATGACTCCTTGTATGTTGACAGATCTGTTGAATTTTATCAAAGATCCGCCTTCGCAAAATTGGTCTGAAATTCAAGTGAAAGGAAATGTTTCGTTACTTGATAACGAAAACGTATTGTATAGAATTCTGGAAAACTCGGTGAAGATGAATACCAAAAATGTGATATTCTCTCCTGTGAGTTATCTTGAATGTTTATTAGTAACCACTTCTTCAAAGTAAATGTTTTAGGTTTCATTTGCTGGTAATGTTCGAGCTGAAAATGTCAACACCCAGAAAAATATAAACAATTTGAACCTAACTGATATTTTGGAAGACGCTGTATTAACTGAATCTGAGAGTCTTCAGGTAAGTGTATATACGGTGGATTATCGCAAGGAAGAGAACTTCTCGCAGAACATTCAAAAAACACACGACGTTTGCTTGTGAGGAGGACAAGTTTTTGACCAAAACACTATTGCAAAACCTTAAATCTCCAAAAGACAAGGTGTCGAGGCTACTTTATTGAAAAGGTAGCCTTACTGGATTGGAAGATATTGAGCGTTGAAATGCCAACTATACGCTTTTCGAAAAATGAAAATATCAAATAGATTTTACTTGAAAACTTAAGCACATTAATATCATATTTCATCAGTTCGGACTTTCATTGTCTGATATGATATAAATTGATTTGAAATCCCTAAAAAAAAAATAAAAAGATTAACTGAAGGACGAATTCTTTACGCAAGATGAGGGACTGCCAATGGGATCGCCACTTTCACCGGTTATAGCCAATATATTTATGGAGTGGTTTGAAACTCTGGCCATTGAAGAAGCCCACTACAAGCTTCGAGTCTGGTTGAGATACGTTGACGACACCGTCATAAAATGGAACGATAGGAATACAGAACTAGACACTTTCCTGAAGCACATCAACAACGCAAGTCCCTCCATCTCACAATGGAGGAGGAAGTCCACAACGAATTGCCGTTCTTAGACATATTGGTGAAGAGGACCGACACTAAATGGCAAACATCTGTATATTGAAAACCCACTCACACAGGACATGTCCGAACTGATGAAATACACCGCGAAACATTGTCAACCACCTTCAAACAAACATTAATATCATATTCAATATTCCAACCATAAGTACCGAAACTCAAGTTGGTTAATCATTTTAATGGAATTGGCCGCGGTAGTAGTGCGCCCGACTCACGGTCGGAAAGCCGTGGGTTCGATTCCCGCCTCGATCAGATATTTTTCTGGAGATAATTTATCTGGTTGAAGCTGGGATGATTCTGCAACTGTGTTAGGAATCACACGTTAAAAGGTAAGACCTCATTAGTCCTTAGCTCGCACAAGTTTCTCAACTTCTGAGAGTTGTCGCTCGTTTGGGGGCGACTGCTGATTAACGGAAAAACAGATCTTAAACAGATCTTAAGATATTCATAGATCTTGACTGGACCCTTCCCCAACTCTCAAAAGTCGAATCTTGTGCTACTAAGGACTAACGAGGTCTTACATTTTAACGTATGATCCCTAACACGGAATTATTTTACTATTTTTATACATTCGTAATTATTTCCAGAATTACATAAACTTCTACTTTTTTCAATCCATGTTATTAGGATGTAATAGCTTATTTGGATAATAATGATAATAATAAATGAATGAATAAGTAAACGAATTGAGCGTTTGCCCAGGGCACAGCTACATCAATATGTTGATGTGAAAAATACATATGTCTGTGGAAGATGTATGTGGTTGGAATTGTGTAATATGTACGTCAATTTCTCCATGGTTTGTTTGTTTATTTTATTTAAAAAATAGGGTGTTTGTTTGATTGATGTCTGAGTGATGTTCGATGCAATATGTTTAATATAACTATACAGAAAAGTAATATAGTTTTGATATGGAAAAAATCACTACTTTGTTGTTTATGACTTTATACTGTGAATTGCTATGTATATTTTCTTCAGACTATAACTGGTCAGAAATGGTTTTCCTCTATTCAAGCCAAGACAGTCACTGTACTCCAAAACGCAGACATTCGAATAGTTAATGGAGAGGACATTCAAGAACTCAATGACGCCATTGTCGATAAAAATAAAATAGACCAAACAATCATCAGAGGCAAAAAAACGTTCTTCTCTGGTCTGCAAACCAATAGAATACGAGTAAGATATTTCCATTGTTAATGTTCATTTCTGTGTTACTGTTCATTCTCAGTCGAGTCTATTTCATATTTCAGACTAAAAAAATTTCAAATCTTGACCCAGACAACATTGTACAAGATGGCAGTACTAAGAAGGTGCCCAGTGCTTTATTTGATACTCTGGATGTGGAGAATGATTTGAACATAACATTCTTCAACAACATCAATTTTAAAGATGCCCTGGAAAATCGCTTGCTCGTGAAAGGTGTCGATAATCAAACAGCAAAAGGCATCCTCTTCTTCGAGTATCTAGAGGCAGAAAGTGAGTATTGCTCTTCAACATCTGGTCACTTCCACAGACTGATCAATCAAGAGAAATTTCGACTGAAATCGACTGTCTTGCAACATTCGAAGAAATGTTATTTTATGACCATATTATAATTTTGTTACAAATACAATGTTTAGTACCCTCTCCTTCATCCCATGAAGTTGCCAACTTGCCATCTCAAAATTAATTATTTTCATTCAAGAAGTCATATTTTCTAAACTTGTTAGGACTTTGGCAATATACTCAGTGAACTGATGAAACTCCAAAGAATGTAAACTTTCACGGCCGGCGATGACTGAGTAAAAGCTGTTTTCTGGGTTTATTGACCGTGGTCTGCAGGGTTTTATGCCTAACGATTCGCCTACTATTGCGGTAGACAATTAAACTACTACGGGGTTATGAGGATACCACTGAATATGATACAATCTTTTTTGAAAAACCGCTTTCAAGAGGTAGGTATTGGAAATTCCTTATCTGATTTCCAACACAATGAGCATGGTGTCCCTCAAGGTTCAATAATAGGACCATTGTTGTTCATACTACACACTAACGGCTCAAGTAACTATATAGTTCAGTTGAAAACTATTTCATGTGCAAATGATACGTCATTCATTTATTCTGGTAAACTGAGATCAGATCTGCTGGGAATTCACGAAGATTTAGCAAATAAATTCGACAACTGGTTTGCAGCCAATAAACTCAACGATGAATCACAGTCTTTTTTTCTTTCGTCTACGAATGTCATAGAAACTCATTCTGCAAGTTTGCTAGGAGTAACTCTGGATAGTGATCTATCTTGAAAACCTTATATTATCAAATTGAAAAGTAAACTCTGCAGTGCTCTGTCGTCCTAAGATAACTTCAAACCGTAACCAATTTAAATTACGCTACTATTCTTTGGGGTGGTTCATCGGATTCTCTCTCAATTTTTCGTTTACCAAAAGAAGCTGTCAGGATCTTGTCCTTTGTAAGCTATCTAGAACACTGCCAACCTTTGTTTATCAAACACAGAATAACGCCCTTGCCGTGTTTGTAAATGTTTGCCTTCCAGGCCAGTATGGCCAGGAATCTAGACCAGAGACAATCTGTTAAGTATTCCTATCGAGGAGAGTCGTTTTTGGCAATTTGCTACCAATTTAGACGTTGCTCTGTAGGAGCCGAAAGCTTCCGAGCTTGGATTCTTCCAATCTCTCTGCACACAATTCAATAGCGTAAATTTCCGCTTGAAATACAGTCGCATGAGTTCCTAGGCAGGTAGATAACTGTGTCCTGGGCCTGCGACTGAAAATACCTGCACAAAAACCGGAAGGTGTTTTTGATCCATCAACCAACAACTATCTGCTCTTAATATTTCCTTCTCCAGAAAGATCCACTTCTCTCTACTCGGGAATAGTACTTTATAAGGCAGTTCGTAGTTGACGGTTGGAGGCTTGAAGTGTGAGGTTATTTCCAGAATGCTGTGACTTCCAGTATCAACCAACAGTCTGTTGCACTCTACATCAAATTGACTTGTGCAATTGGCAATGTGCACAAATCTATATGCAGTCCGTCTAGCCTCTGTCTCCAGAAAAATGTGGATCTAGAAGGATCTCCATAGCTGCTGACGGTGTGGTACCGATGGCACCACTAATGGCCAGACAAGCCCGTCTCTGTAAGCCAGACAGCTTCGCCTGGGCCCTTTTCTGTGAAGCCTTTGGCTACCAGGCCGGTTATTGGTCTGACAATCATCACATAGATCCAATGGATTTGTTTGGGACCCAAACCTCAAAGTTTCACCACAAATCCTTTGACATGTCCCTAGGGTCAGTCTGGCTTTGTCAGTCTGACTTTTTCCAAGTGAGCGTTCCAGGTGAGTTTTTTATCAAGGACAATGCCAACATATTCCATCTACTTTCTTAATGGAATGACCTCACCATTGAGGGAAAGTGGCGTTAAATCGTCCAATTTTCTCCTCCTGGTGAAGGGGATTATTACAGTTTTGCTGGAGTTGGCAGACATCCGCTCCCTCAGGCATCAACTGTGAACAACGTCCATTGTGCTTTGGAGGAAATTACAAGCTATCTTTCCTGACGAGTACCACGTAGTTCCAATGAAGACCGAACCACAGCTACAAGGAGTCTGGTACACCCTGGGTGTTGCTGAAGATTCTCTGGGGTCCTTAGCTGACCTTAGACTTTGTCTGATAGTTCTTGTTGTCCTAAATATTGGTTTCACGTCGTGTTTCTCTGAGATTCCCCCAATCCGGTCTGGAACATTGTTAACATAGGGAAGGAAAGCTTTTCTCTTGACCAGCCTAGGTGGGGTTACTTTGGTGTTCTCTCTTCTGTGTCGTATGGCCCGCTCGAATTCTTTTTCACTGTACCTATTTCTTTTGGAGACTTTTTAGATGATCGAGTTCCTCAAGAAGAAAGACTCCTAGGTTCACAGATACGTCGGTCTCTCTCAAACAACGTTTAACCCTTCTCTGTGGCTGATGGTTAGAGTTTTCGTTCAGGTACCTGTCTGTGTGTGTGTTGGTTTCCTGTACACTATGTGGCCTGAAGTACTGCCTTCACGTCTGTTTACGTCCAAGAGGGCTAATTGTCTTGGATTTCACGTTCCATTGTGAATTAGATTTGTAAGTTTAGATGTAACTTATTTGAACTATTTTATTTTCAGATCTTTTTACTCCGAAAATCAATCAGATTAAAACAAAAAACATAGTTTTTGACGAACCTGGCCAAACCATCTCAGGTCAGAAGCGGTTCAAGAAGAAACTGGAAGTTTTCGGAAATATTATCACCGACTCAATCAATGGAATGCAAATATCCGAAGAATATAAAAAAAGTGTTCTTTTGGGAGAATCGGTTTTCTTGAATGGGAGTGTTGTGAGTGACTCGAATTAACTTGAAAATGTTCTTGAGTTATTTTCTGTTTCCAGAGGGTGTTGCGTCCGTCACAGCTTGTAGGAAATGTAGATACAGGGTCAATTAATGGACATCTCATATCTGAAATAAAAGAAATCTTAGACAGGAGCAATATCAAAACAGAGGTTCAAGAGATTTACGACCTGAAAGATCGAGTAATAGAGCAAGTTCTGCGTAACATTGATGTTGTACAAGGTAAGTTTTCATTCATATTCAATTTACTGACGTAAATTGATAATTTAATTTAATGATAATGACGTAAATAAATTTCATTCATATTTAATTTTTCGAAAATTCGGACCAATCCGTTGGTGTACTTTGGTTCATGCGGAAGAACTTTGAGCCTCTTGTCTTTCTGAAAAGTCTGAAATTATTTATATTGCGTCATAATTTTGAGTGTTTTCACCTTCCTTGTAGACCTGATTTTTCTCGTTCTGTTCCAGCCTTACCTAGGGAATATATGTATCTAGAGAAGTCGGACGAACTACAGATATCTCTTCAAAACACTGTTAGTGCCTCGACCGCTGTCTCCAAAGGCTATGTTCTGTTCCATGTCACAGGGTATGAGTCGGGTGGATCTTGTGGATTGCCAGAGTTTTGTCAATGTCCTCATGAGTCAACTATAGAAATTTCACCGGAACATTCAGTTACACTTTTCCCGAATAAAGGTTTCCAAAGATCTTTCAGCTATGACGACGAAAGCATGACTGTATATTTCACAACTAACAGTGTTAGTACTAGTCCTAATTGCAGGTATGTTTATCTTACTTTATAATTATTACGGAATATCTGGAACTACAGAAACAATACGCTTGAAAAGCAAAATATCGTTTATAAGCCTGGAAAATGCCAGTAAGCCCATTATTGTACTCGCCACTTATCAGTAATCATTTGACATATCATTTGCAGGCCCGTCTTTAACCTATCGGAGGCCCTGAGCATAATAGGATAATGGGGCCCCTATGACTTTGACATAACACTATTTTGTTAGAATAGACAAAGGAAGTAGATAAACAAGGACGAGAGTATAAGAAGTGGAGGCCTCGTAGATTTTAGTCAATACAATACGATGTTCAAGCCTGTCATCATGTATGCTTCAGGCGCTTGGGGACGAACCACCTCGTCAAACCTCTCCATTTTGGAAAGGTTGCAAAACAAACTAATCAGGATGCTGTTGAATGCTCCAAGGTTAGTCCGCAATGAATCCATTCGCAAAGAGTTGAAGCTGTTAACTATACGGCAGTCCATTCAGTCGAGGAATCGGAGAGTTTTCGAGTCAGCGGAAACTCATGATAACCCATTAGTCAGGGAAGCCGTAGATTACACTATAGACGACCCCACTCGATTCAGAAGGCCATGTCGCTCGGTTGAGTGAAGGCCCTACGGCGTCTGTCAAAATGAACAGTTTGTTCATCAAATACCCCAGTCAGGAAGGGGTACACAAGACCACAGCGGCATAGATGTCACTGACCTTTATGTCGCCACCAAAATACCGCACATTATGAGTCACTCGTCCTCTTGACGAATCTCAGTTGAAAGTGTAAGGGAAAATTTCCAACCTGAAGAAAATGAAGATGACCACGAACATTTTAGTCAGTTAGGTTGGAGAGTTGGTTTGGAGAGTTTGGATTTTAATTTTTTATGTAATTTCTCAACTAAATAATTGATTAATTCAAACTTGAAGCTTCATACTTCGCTTCGTTCGCTCAATTTATATGGAGTCGGAAAGCCTAATTTTTGGGGGAGAGTAGAATAGCTTTGTAAAAGCTAGTAAGTTGGTATTGTAGTCAGTAATTTAGGTTCGATTCCTTCGATTTATATAAGATTTTTGGTAATAAATATTGGTTATCGTTTGGTGATCTGACAGGAACTTTTGTATTTGACCTGAGGGGGGCCCCTATCGATTGCGGGGCCCTAAGCACTTGCCCAAAGTACCCATTGGGAAAGAGGAGTCTGATCATTTGTTATATTTATTGGTCCGATTGAGATGTTTCAATGAGCAGAATATGCTCAATTTTCCGATACATTAGCCACTAGAGAAGATATATGAATGTCTGTTTGTTTTACAAACTAGAAAACTGAAAAAATAAAATTAAGAAATTATCGGTTAGCAAATATTATAATGAATAATGAATAGGCAAAAAGGAAATTGTGAAACTTTTGAAGAATCCAAAAAATCCTGTAGTGCATGTGTTTTTTTTTTCTTAAAATAACCAAAAAAGTGCCACAGGGAACGATATTAGGACTGCTCCTGTTTACTATCTATAGAAACGAATTATTATTCAACTCACCATCCGACGGATATATTATCAGCTTTGCAGACGGTAGGCCAGTATTTTTCGAAGAGAACTTACAGGACTCCCTTAAAACCAAGAAAGAATACGATTTCAGTGAAATAATGTTTTTTTCAGCAGCAGAATACTCGCCATTATTGAATCAAAAATATTCTCCGTACCATTTACTAGCTATAGTGAAGGACTGACAAATTTTCAAAATCTAAAAATAATTCAATCCAACTTTTCCATGAAAATGAAATCTAAAAACGACATAAAATATCTGGAAATACTCTTAGATAGCCACCTCGGATGTAATGTGCAGGCCAAAGTACTACCCAATAAATTCAGGAGCCAAAATTAAAATATCAAAGAACCTAAAATATTGAATTATGCATTATCACCGTCACAATTGATATGGGCATGTGAATGGGCTCACCAATAACTATAATGGATATAATGAAAACGTTGCAAAACTCGATGCTGAAGATTATTTTCAATGAAATATTCAGGTATCCCAATGCCATGAATGTGGGGTATTTACCAAAACATCCTGGTCCCACACTTCAGAGACAGAAACAAACAGGAAATAACACAGTCATATCAAACAAGGTACAGACAAAAATGAGAAGTTGTACTGGATGCCAATAATCAATAGGCGGAGAGGATTTATTTTCCTGAGCCCTAGAATATCCAATGAGCTACCACTGAAAATTCAAAAATATAAATCGAGTTCATCTTCGAAAAAATATAATCAAGAATGGATAATACATGATTCGATAAACCTTTTGAACCTCACAATGACAAAAATCAACAAAAATATGATTGTGTGAAAGCTATTTTCGTGTTTTTCAGCCGTGGTGTGCAGGTTTTTCATGCCTAACGTTTCGTCTACTACTGCGGTAGACATCATCAAAAGCGATGTGGTAACGGTCGCAGTGTCCAAGTTGGTGCTACCTTTGTTCCGAAAGCATTGACTATGATGCTTGTATTTGACTTTGGTTTCATATTGTTAGCAGTGGGCGTGGCTTGGTTTTTCTTAATTGGACTACCTGACCTTGTTTGTTCACAAAACCAGACGTGAACAAGAACACAGCCAACAATTTGGTTTCATGGCCGCTTGCTCGAAGGCCTGTTCGAAATCTTTCATGAACAAAAATGGAAACGCCGGACTTATTGGACTGCCTATCGCGGTATTATCAGTTTGTTCTTAAAAAACACCATACCACTGGAAATAAGCTGATGATGAACAATTAGCAAAGAGGGCGCTTATATCTGCTGGAATACTTTGCTAATTAGCCACATCGTGTCCTCTATCGGAACCACGTCGAAGCTCACTAGTATGTCTTCAGGATCTAATTTCTATCTCTACTCTTTTCTTTTTTTTTAAGTATAAAACACAAGCACTACAGGAGAATCCTTAAGGCTCTGTTTAAGGGGTGCCTGTGGGAAAGTAGCGATTAAATCCATTTGGAAAAATGTTCATTGGAAGTTAATTTCACGTGAAAGCAGTTTTCCAAATGAAAGAGTTCTTAACAGTGTCCCGAGTTCTTCAAAAATTTTACTCCGCTCGAGATGATGGGAGGGGCTAGCATGGCTCTATGAAATGCCAGATAAGTGGCCTAGTGACACTGTCAACTGCAATGAAGAAGAAATCTACAGTGAGCGTAGGAAAAAGTTGATCACTACACTTCTTGATAGTGTTTGCTCTGATTTTTTGCATTTAACTGTTTTCTTAGAATTCTTCCAAACGGTAAAGGTACTGGCTGCTGTCTTCAGAGTTATATTCAACGTGAAAACTGAAAAAGCTAGCCGGAATTGTGGGTCACTGACTTGCGAGGAATTAAACGCCGATGAAAAATTCATTTTGAAAATTGTTCAAGAAGAAAGTTCTCCTGACAAAGAAAAGGATAAAACCATCATCAGTCTGTCTCCTTTCTGTGATGAAAATGGGTTGATTCGTCTTAAATCTAGAGTATCACCTCGTACAGACTACGAGAGTTTTCGTTTTCCTATTTTACTACCTGCTAAACATCCTACAGTTCATCAAATCATTTTTCAGGAGCACGTACGGTCTTGTCATGTAGGAAATCAAGGATTGGGACATTCTTCGAGAGCGGTATTGGGTACTAGGTGGACATCGTGCCGTTCGATCTGTAATTTTTAAATGCTTCACGGGTAGAAAATTCAATGCAAAAAAGTTGACTGTTAACTCCCCACCATTACCAATCGATCGAGTTCGCGATGCCAATGTGTTTGAAATAACAGGTATCGACTTTGCTGGACCCTTGTTTTTGAGAAACAGAGACAAAGCTTACATTTGTCTATTCACTTGTGCCGTTTATCGTGCGGTACACCTCCAACTAACTAGAGCAGAGGTCGGCCTAAGACAATTTATAGTGACCACGGTAGATGTTTCGTTGGTCTAGAAAATGCTTTTGGAAAACTTGACTGGTCTAAAATTTCGGAACAGTGTTTGTCGCAGCGCATTACTTGGCGTACCAACCCTCCGACAGCCGCATGGTGGGGTGGGTTCTGGAAACGTTTAGTTGGTGTTGTAAAGATTTTCTCCGAAAAGTGTTGGGTTGGGCTTCCCTGGACTATGAAGATTCAACAACTTTGGTTTGCGAGTTCAAACTAAGAATGGTCAAATTCTTCGACCAGTACAGAAGCATCCTTTGAAATGCTTGGATCCGGATGTTTCTGTGAAATCACGATTGGAACATGTTGCAGAAGAATCCCAGTCGCCATGTCTTCCAGAAGATTATAGTGCGGGGGTGAATTCAAAAAGCAGAGTATCCGATTCCTTTATGAAAATGCGTAGTGGCAGAATTTCGAAAAAACCTGCCAGATTCAATACTTGATGTTATGTGATAAATAATATTACGAATAATAATATTTCTCAGGTGGGAGAATGTTACGAAAGTTTGGAATAAAAATCAGATATCATTCACATGAGTTCTACTTTGGTACTGAAGAGCCTTGGGGCGAAACATCGATGTATACCAGTGAGGACGACAGTGTTCCATATAAGTGCAATTTGTTAACATTCATTTAAAGTAGAAGTCATGTGAATGATATCTGATTTTTATTCCACAACGAATGTTTGAAATACAAACTGAGTAGAGAAAAGTATCTTCTCTATAATTCAGTGTTCATATAAAAGTATTTGTTTCGAAAGATTTTTTTCATTCGTGTAATTCAATGTTTATATGAAAGTAGCTGTTTCAGGAGGACTTTCTTTCAGTTGGTGTTTGGAAGTTACTTCTTTGCATGATCTACACATCCACGTATAGAGTTACTTCTTTTCAAATTGATTAATTGAAAGACACGCCAGATGAAGCCATTGTATGGCGAAACACGTGTTGCGTTTTTGTAAAACAATTTAGTGAAAATCTCACAATAAAGTGTTTTTGGAATACGTTGATTAATTCCTTCCTTTCTTTGGAAGACTCCCTCATCCTTCTTTTTTTGTATCAAGATGGAGTAGTAGAAAGCCAAAAACTTTCCTTCTCAAAAATTAATCACTCCTAAAAATATAACCCCTTCAATTCAAGTAGATACTCATTTGACAATTTCCATTGAACTGAGAGAACCGGAGTTGAACGGGTAGTTTTTTCTTCTGGACTCTACACTTGCTACATTTTGTGAAACTGACTTTTGGCCAGCTAGACTACAACTCTACTCGTATGTCATTGGTTGAACCCAATCCATACACTCGTATTAGGAAACTGCGAACTGCTTGGTCAAATTTGATTTGTTTTTCAGTACCAAAACATCAAAAGTTCTGAACGAAGTTTCTACTTTGACCTGGAATACAAAGTCTACATCAAATTCCGACGGACTCTTCTATCAGTATGACACTTTCATTACTGGCCACATCACCAAAGTGGAGTTTTTCACTTTGGGGAACACAACCTATGTGATCGTTGGTAGATACTTTGATCCTATATTGGAAAACTATAATCTGGATTGTACTGTCATCAAGTTCAACGAAAACAGAGTAAGTGTTTGCCCTCTAAATTCTTTATTACTGAGTAATAGGTAGTAATGCAAATTGTACGAGGGGAGGCCCAAAAGTACCCGGTCCAACAAAGAAAACACAAACATTTTGAAAAAATGTATTTATTCTTCAACATAATCTCCTTGCACCTCTATACACCTTTTCCAGCAACCTTCAATAAGTTTGATACCGTTTTTATAATAAGAACTGTATTGCTCCTCAAAATAGCCATTAACTGCCGACATCATTTCTTCAACGTTGAAAAATCTTTGACCACTGACCAATTTTTTCAAGTTTGGGGGCTGAATCTGTCGAATGGGGTGCATGAGGTAGCAATTCAAACTTTAATTCGTAAATTTTGGTCATTACGCCAACTGCGGCTGTTTTTGCTTGGTTTCTTCACTCAAACGTTGCAATAATTTCGCTTGATACTAACCGTTGATAGTTTTACCTTTGTTTAGGATATTCAATGAAAATTATCCCACGCGCATCCCAAAACAACCGATGTCGTGACCTTGGCTGCAGATGAAACGGTCTTTGCCTGCTTTGTAGCACTTTTAAGTCCACAGAGTTTTGATTGTTCCTTTGTCTCGGGTGTGAAGTAATGGACCCATGTTTGGACGCAAGAATTCTTCTTCGTTGCTGTGAAAATTCGCTGAAAACTCAATTGAAACATCTTCACAATACTGTTTTTGCTCGAGTGTGAGCAAACGCGGCACCTAAAGTAGAATCCAGTTCTGTTTTTGTATTGGTTGCGCTCAGGCCTTCCAAATGATAATAACGTACCACATAATGATGATCACTTTTCTCCATTTTCACAAATTCACCGAAAACGTTTGCTATTGATGGCTGCCAAACAAATACTAAACGACTCCGCGTCTTCAAACTTGAAACATATGCTTTATAGATTGTGTACTTTCTAATACAGTGATATTTTTCAAAAAACTACCGCCATCTCTAGGTCTGGCTGAGTACTTCTGGGATCACCCTCGTAGATAACATTGAATGACGAATTATGTCACTAATTGTTGTTATTATGACCGCGATAAATTTCAAAGTGTCCTTTCTGGCTGGTAGTTGAATATTCTTTTCAGAATGGAAGAAGTGGTGAGGGATGGCAAGAAGTAAATACACAAATTGATGTAGATTCAATGTACAATACTTTTTTAAGAATTTTTTATTACTATTTTGACATCGGATTTTCTTTTAGGAAAGTACAATATTTTCAAAAAGAAAAACTAAAAGAATGGGTAACATCCGAGATCAGGGAGTGGGCGCGGAGATTGCGCGATATGTATTAATTTTACAAAGAAACTAAGCTTGAAAATTTGCACCTGAAATATAAGCCTGAAAAAAAAGAATACAAGCATCCAATCATCAGGGCTAAAATAGAGTACAACGACAATATTATCAATAATTCGCAGAATAAAGTTAAAAATACGTGTACCGTGTTCAATAACAAACAAAAAAAATCTAAAGTTCCTTTCTAAAAATTAATGATGAATGTGTTACAAATCCGCAGCAAATTGCAAAACACGTCAGTGATCACTTTGATACATCAAGGTATAGAACAGATACAGGTACTCCCTTTAACCAAATAAACCTAAATAACCACCATGTTCTTGAAACCAACCTGCCCTGATGAAGTACGGCGTACTATAATGGCCCTACCACCAAAATTTTCAGTTGGTGTTGATGAGATACGGACTGTTAAACGTGTAGGGATCCTAATTTGTCATCCACTAGCAGATATAATAAATGAATGCTTCTCTACTGGTATATTTCTTGATGCATTGAAAATTGACAAAATTGTGCGAGTTTACAAAAAGGGGAAAAATTTTTATTCTGTCAGCTTTTTCAAAAATAATTGAACGCCTCATTTACAATAGGCTATTGTCGTATTTTATTGAAAATGATATATTTGTGATGAATCAGTACGGATTCCTCTCTAATAGATCCACCAAATCTGCAATTTATGATTCACTCAACCATATAATTGATCAACTCGATGAAGGCAATGAAGTAACTGATATTTATTTTAACTTAACGAAAGCTTTTGACCTCATTAATCATGAGCCACTAATGCTAAAACTAGAGCGCTATGGTGTTAGAAAAAAAGCCAATGATCTAATAAAATTTTACCTCAGCAACCGAACACAAATAGTCGGTATCTCATCTAAAAATTATTTCAAATCTTTGGTATTCTACTCCGAAAAAGTACAAACTGTCATAGGAGTGCCTCAGGGCTCCATACTCGGTCCAATTCTCTTCTTGATATTTATCAACGACATAAATCCCCAAATAGACATCAGCTCAGCTTTTTTGTTTGCTGACGACATATCAGTTGTTGTGTCAAAGAGGGTTAATTATTCTCTGAATGAAACATCTGATGTAACAGTCTCTCGAGTTGTTGAGTGGTGTGAAAAGAACTATCTGCTAATCAATAAAAATAAAACCAATTATATACATTTCAGAAACGGTACGGAAGCCCCACTACATATCAATATAGACAATTCCGAAATAGATGTAACATTTTCCTCCAAAGTTTTAGGGATTATGATAGATAAAGAATTGCGTTGGACTGATCAGGTAAAAGCAGTAATGAGTAAATTAACGTCAGCTTGTTGTGTCATAAGATACCTCAGGTCAAAGTTTTAATGATCTAAATTATTTTTCAAATATTCTTTCCCTGATGTGTGTTGGTTTCCTGTACACTCTGTGGCCCAATGTACCGGATTCACGGCTGTTCACATGAACATTCAAGGTCAGAGTGCCTTGGGTTTCTCGTTCCATTGTCAATGGGATTTTTGGGTCGAGAGAGTTTAGAAGTAATGGAAATTCACTCACACTGACATGAAATAGAAGTTCCATTGAGACCCATAATTGAATGCACCGGGCTTGCCTACACATTTACTTGTCAAAACACCTAGATCGCTCCTCCAGCCTCATGTTGGAGAAACAGCCTCGCACGTCAAGGATTCGACAAACTTTGTGGGAAAAGCTAGGAATATAACCTTGGAGCCAAGTAATATCCTGCTCAGTTTCGACATTGTGTCCTTGTTCACCAATGTCCCGCTGAATGATTCTTTGAGAGAGATAGCCAACCTGCTTCCTAGTGATATTGTCGAACTCTTCAAATGCCTGCCTCACGGGAAGTTACTTCCAATGGAAAGGAGATTTCTATGGGCAATTAGACGGCGTAGCGATTGGAAGTCCAGTCAGCCCGGCGATAGCCAACATCTTCATGGAGCAATTTGAGAAGAAGGCAATCAACGCTACGAAGGTGACATCTTCGTCATCTGGAGATATGGGAGAGATAGACTGAACCTATTTCTAGACCAAATGAATGCGCAACACCCTAGCATAATGTTCGCTATGGAGACTGACCAGGAACAACGGATAGCATACGACTGACACATAAAGTGTACCGAAAACCGACACATACGGACAGATATCTGCATGTACTTTCGAACCACCATCCGAGTCAAAAGCGGGAAATTATCAACACCCTGAACACCTACAAGAAGAATTGGAGCCTCTTCAAGTGGCTTTAAAAGGTCGAATGGATCCAGTGTAACCGAGATCAACAAGGCCATGAAACTAAAGACTTCCACAAGTCAAAATAGGGAGGAAACTCAAACGGTTGCACGTGCATTTCTACCGTACATCCCCAGGGTTACATACAGAACCGAAGATGTGAACCTACTTGCTCCGGATCATGGATACCACAGTCGGCTTGTACGGGAAGCCATAGAAATCCATAAACATACGGAGAACTCGATTATAACACGATTAAACTCGTATCGGCATACGGAATTAAATTCTGTTTCAATTTTTGCAGTACACCGCTCAATTTCCACTCGGACTTCACCCACTTTTGATCTTCCTTAGGACCGAATAAAAGAATAATTGAAATCACGTCAACCGCCAGTTTTCGAAGATTCAACCCAGGAAAACTATCTTCCAAAGACTGCCCGTGACCGACTCTCAAAATAAGAAAACTCCTCTTGCTCGAAATACTTGACTTAGCTCGCTCAACGAGATTTTTGCTAAACTCTCTGACGCTAACTGCCCCTCCAAAAAATCCCAAGTCATCGCGAGTACCTCGTCATAAGCTTTTTGTAACCTCCCTCGATCAATCGCGAGGGGTTATTTTTTCTCTCAGTTCGTCTCGATTTGCCAAACTTATCCTTAATTGGCCTATGGCTCCGCTTCAGTTGGATGGTTGCTGAATTCTTAGCAAAACTAACAAACACACGATGTGGTTCAACGGAAAAACCACATTTTGCTTAGCCAGCTGTCTGTAGGTTTGGAAGCTGATGTATTTCCGACTGATCCCCTTGTTGGTCTTCAAATACGTGAAGATTATACCGACTCCGCGTCTTCCGAAAACCAAACGCCAATGATTTCTATAAACTGTCGTATCATGCAAATGAAACTCTGAGATCCTTTATTTGGGTTTATTTGCTTCTCAATACTTTATAATTTGCTCACCAGAATATATCACATCGACCTCACCTTCTTGACCTCTGTCGAAGCTTGGAACATAATCCAGCAGAGTTACAGACACAGGACACCAACAACCATGGAGTATGTAGAACATTACATTACATTAACAAATTTCGTGGCCTGCAGAGGCCGTTAAATTTTATGAGGCACAGGAGCGGCTTTTGAATTTCTGATTTGAAAATGAATCTATCTATTCTCGAAGCTAGGAATACTAGCATACAGGGCCGTAGCGAAAAGAAAAACCAGAGGGGGTGGAGAGAATCCAAATTTTCCAACCCCACCAGCAAAATTTCCCATAATTTTCAAGAGGAAGATCAAACAGTTTGATCTTCCTCTTGAAGATGATCACTTGGTAATCGAAACACGTGTCGAGGTGTTAAAACAACGGGTTGGTGTTGGGAAAAAACTCCAGTAATATTCATTACTACACCAAAGGTTCCAAACAGTGCATCACAATTACAATGTAGGCTGTTGTATGTTTTTATTTTCCTATATTATATATTCCTTCCTCTATCATAAAGCTGACATACAATGATTAGTTTCCACCTTTCAGCAATCAATCTATACAAAGAGTAAGAAGTAATCGTTTCTTGCCAGTGAGAGGAAAATAAACCCTATTGTTAGTAAGTCATTGGAAAAATCTATCTGGGAACCACATAACATAGCTTAAACTTGTTTATTCCCACGCATAAACATTCCTCTTGGATATTCCTTGCACTCTATGTATTTTATTTTATTGAATTATTTTTCAGTTCGAACTCTTGAGGACCATTCCCTCCTTTGGTTGCACCGATGCTACTGGAGTTGTTTTGGGATCTGACAGTTTGATAGTTCTTGCACATAAATTGGCCCCCATTCAAGTCTTGAAGTATTATCCTGATTTCGATAATTATTATGCCTACCAGAGTTTCGAGTTGGATGAACCCGTCATAGGAATTACCACTTTCTATATAGGAGGTGAGTTTAGAATCAATTGAATCAATTTGATAGTATCAATATTATACTTTTTCAATTCCAAGCAGGATTCAACTAGATGAATTTACGTCCTAAATTGATACAGAGAATAGGTTTTTAATTTGCCAAATCAAGTACTAGAGGAGTGAATGGAATTGCATCAAAGTTACATTCACCTATTTAATATTTATGTTCTCAACTTTCACACGTGATCAACTATTCCATTAAATTTCATAAAATCTGTGGAAAAAATACTAAGTATTCGAAACAATGAATACATTAATACTCTTAACCTAGTACTATCCTCGACTGGAAGCTAACATGGAACTCTCACCTACAGAATAGAGCAAAAAGAGCATATGTGGCTTATGAGCAATGTTAGAGGACATTGCAAGGGGTCTTTCACACCTTGTGGTCACCTGGATCTACATTACAATAATAAGATCTATGTTAACGTACGGAGCTATTGCATGGGACCGAAAGTTCTACAAGCAACGGCCATTCAAAAATTATATCAAATACAGCGACTGGCTTGTTTAAACATAACAGGAGCCATGAGAACAAGACCAACCGCGGCATTGGAATTAATAACGGGTCTGACCCCTCTGGAACTGCACGTTAAGGAGGTTGCGGTAATGGCTATAGTACGATTGCACACGGCTGGTGTAAACCTCGAAGTAGGAATGGGTCAATTGAGGCTGGGCCTATGGCGAGAAGCGCTCACTGCGCAACCCCTGCTGCAGGCAACCAGTGATGGAATTGAACCCAGGTTTGTGTTTAATAAACTCTACAAAATACAAATAAAACAGACCAGAGTCAGATGTTACAAATGCAATACGCATATATACAGACGGCTCAAAAACCAAAGAAGGCTCAGGATGTGGAGTGTACTCCAGATCACTGAATGGGGAATGGGAAAAAATACTAGCGTGGTCCAAACAAAACTGGCTGGTATCTCAATCGCCACAAAAGAAATAACCAGGAAAGGAATTTCTGGCAAAAACACAACAATCCGAGCTGATAGTAGATAAGCCCTATTAGCCTTGAACAGACAACGTGTTACCTCAGGGCTAGTACTAGAGTGCCACCAAGATTTAGCCAAAGCCTCAGTAGATAATAACATTAGTGGGTTAAAGGGAACGACAGGAGTAAAGGTATTTCCATTGCCGATCCTTCAGCGAAGGAAACGGCTGAACTAAGAATTTTAGGACCCAGTAGCAACTACGGCCTGATGACTTCGACAATTGCGGAACTAGCCAAACGTCACACTCATGCTCAATCCCTATAGAGGTGGGATGGAATCAAAAAATACAATCTTGCCAGAATCACCCTGGGCGACCCTTGGAAGCTGGCGCCGAAGAAATATCTGGCGATGACCAGGAAAAATCTACGCCTTACAGTAGGATTTCTGACTGGCCACTGTCAGCTAAGGAGACACCTACATAATATGGGGCTAGTGGACACACCTCTATGCAGGATGTGTGAACAGGAAGATGAAAGTGTCAGGCATGTCCTATGCGAGTGTCCGGAGTTATCGTCAATAAGAGAATGTGTGTTCGGCGAGTTTTGGTCTACACCTGCCGATATAAAGGAGATATCTCCCAATGACCTGTCCACCTTCCTGGAAAGGACAGGATGGACGATGACCTAGGAGGACAACTCCTCGGGAGGATGTACAATGGGTCACATGTGGCTTAAGTGCTGTGGCCTTACACTCACCCCCCCCTACTCTACAGATACAGATAATCTTAACCTAATTTAAAATTCAAAAACTTCCACAAACTCGGATTTAAGATTATTTGGAGAAATATGTATTTTCTGGACTTAATTTCACCTTAAATCTTGGATCACAATTGTTTCCATAACATGTTCAAAAATAGTAATGGTAAATGGATTGCTTGCAGACAGAGAATTCAAAATTTTAGTTCTTTCACCAATTTTTCAAAGATAAATCCCCCCCAAAATACAACACCTTTGGGGTGTGCCTCCAGGATCAGTTCCAGGTCTTCTTTCCTGCTCAGTATATACCCATCTTTTCAGCTATTCACTTTACGAAACCTGCTATGCAGTCATACTGAAATAAACAAAAACGTGTGACATTTAATTGATATGATGAAAAAATTTGTCTAGACTGGAGTGCCACGACAAACACAAACATATAGAATTGATGTGTCAAAGCAT
This sequence comes from Leptinotarsa decemlineata, assembly GCF_000500325.1. Lineage (NCBI taxonomy): Eukaryota > Metazoa > Arthropoda > Insecta > Coleoptera > Chrysomelidae > Leptinotarsa > Leptinotarsa decemlineata. Next base: position 56,332 of record NW_019290909.1, on the reverse strand, counting down.
TTTCCTATTTTTTTTGGCAGTGGTTTATTCTCAAAACTCAAAATCATGCCGGTTTGCCGCACTAAGGCAAACATCTTAGCCGCACAAATACATAAGGCTGTTAGTCTTGGCTCATCACGTCTACTTAGGGCACATGATTATCGGACCCAATGATCACCACGGTGTGAGGAGTGGTCATTGGTTGATAATGCTGGCACGACCTCTCGAATATATCGGGGCTCCGGGGGAGGGGGCCCGAATAGCACAACCAAAGGAAAAAAAATATTCACCAATTTAAATACATCCAGTATATATGGCGAGTCATTTATATGCAGCGCTCTGGCGTCAAGAAGAGTATCAAAGTTCTGGAAGTAGTACTTGTTTTGGAATTCCATAATGTTTTGTAATAGAGACGTTTATCACTTCAAACTATATACTATATTTTGTTTCAGGTTTTGGTATGAGTGATGCATACCTATGTGTCATCACAGAAAATGAGAACTATTTCATCTATGAATTCCGATTTCTAGAAGGCTGGAAAATAAAATCGACTGGTCAGTTGGAAGGTTTGAAAAAATTTGTGCCGTTCGAGCTGAACAAAAAGAGTTATATATTTGCACCGTCCAGTAAAATCAGTTCTTTATTAACAGTAGTGAAGAATGGATCTAATTAAATTATTTATATAAAGTAATATACACTTTTTATAATCCTTCTCCAGCATATGTGATTTTTTTCTCGTACCCATACCTAGATTCACATCGATAAATGTTACACATCTACGGGGTCTGTTAAAAAATAAAGTAAATTTTATTTTTTCTCAAAAAATATTCATTCATTCATCAATGTCTATGTTGTTCCCTTCCGAGTAGTCCCCCTGAGATATATAACACTTTTGCCAGCGGTTCTGACATGCACTTTTTGGTATGTCCTTGAGCTCTCTCAGTGATTCGGTTTTTATCTACTCAATCGTCGCAAAACGCCGACTTTCCATCGGTCCCTTCAATTTTGGTTACTGGGGACGAGCGCCAAATCTGGTGAATACGGTGGCTGAGGCATGATTACGGTGCATGATAACGAGTAAGCAGATGCATTATAGCAAAAACCATAAATTGTTTTTCCACAATATCGGACGTTTTCTTTGTGTTGCTTCGGCGCATAGCGGCGTATACCTTCAAAATAATAATCCGTTCGACCACAGTAAAAATCAACCAGTAAGTCCACTCCCACTACTTTCATTCATGAACTAACAAAGTTCTTGGTGACCTCGAATCGAAGTGCGGAGCTAATTTCGTTCTTTTACCATAGGCGTGCGCTCATATAATAATTTCTTTTTTACATCTCCCATTTTCTAATTACTCAGTAATAAAACAAAACAACAATAAAAAACTATAAAAACTGAAAACAATAATAACAACAGCGAATAAACTAAACACAATATCAATTTTCGACCATTTATTACTAATCCGATGCCCGTGGTACCGTCGAATCCTTCGATACTACAGCACTGAACGCGTTAGATGGGAATCTCATCCTAAGAATGGTTGAAGGTCCCTGGCAACTCGGAAGGCTCAGATATTATTCTACTGTGGTTCGACTATGTAGCAAAAACTCCTGATGTACTACGCCGTGGTAATTGAAGAAACCAGTGAGCAAAACCTTGACATTTGATCGAAATTGTCGTGCTATTTGTGGTCTTGGTTCTCCTGGGCTTTTCCATTGGGACGATTGGAATTTGGTTTCGATGCCATAACCATTTATCCATGATTCGTCACCAGTTATGACCCTTTTGAGCAAATCTGGATTGCCGTGGACGTCATTCAACAATTCCTGAGCGATGCCTATGTGACGGTTTTTTTCTTAAATCAAAATTCAGCAATTTTGGAACGAACTACGCTCCCACACGCTTCATGCCCAAAATTTAAAAATTGCATGACGGCAATAGTGATTCGACGATTCCCCATAACAATTTTCTTCACTTTCTCAACATTTTCACCAGTTGTTGATATGGTGGGGCGTACAGGACGATCGTCGTCATTCACATCTTCTCGACCTTCTGTGAAAATCTTGCACAACTTGAAAATATGTTTCTGGCTCAAAATACAATCACCGTATGCCACTGTTAACATTTCAAGTGTTTTTAAGCATTCAGTTCTATTTTTTACATAAAATTTGATGCAAATTATTTAATAAATTTTTTCCGATAGCAGAAAAACGTCTAACATGCAAAACACTTCCAATTATCATGTTTCTCATCAACAAACTAAACATGCTGAACAGCTGATACTGTTAACATATGATCGGGACGAGAGTACCACCATAAAAAAAATAAAAAATTGCTAATCGAATCTACGTAACATGCGGAATTTCAACATTCACCAAATTTTTTAAATAGACCTCGTATTTCAAGTTCAGTTTGAACAATTTACTCAACATTTAGAAATGGAAAAACAATGTCCATGGTGGACGGTCCGTGGTGGACGGTCCGTAGTGGCCCTGGTAGTGGACGGACATGTCGATTACTTTCTTCCACAACCAAGGTACGCGAGGCTTCTATATGTGTTGAAGTCAGAGCCCCTTTTCACGCCGGTATTCAGGCCGGGTGGTGATAATCACGTGAAAGGAGCCACGTTCATGTGAAAATCTGAAGGTCTTCTGTGTTACTATCTTCATTTAGGTTTGAAAACCGTGTAGTTTGGAACTGCATCGAAACGTTTCACCAGCACGAGTGGCTGGCTTCTTGAGAGGTTTACTCATCAAGATGAATAAATCACTGAAGAAGCCAGCCACTCGTGCTGGCGGAACGTTAGGATACAGTTCCAAACTACAACGGCCTTCAAACCCGAATGAAGATAGTAACCCTGAAAAAATGAAGTGTTTTTTGAAAAAAGGAAGAATGACAGCATTGCTTCGAGCAAGACCCCCACGCTTTCTGACGAAGCTCTTGTCAATTATTGACGGGAGGAGACTGGCCAAATATGCTCGAATGTCATCGTTACATATTTCTTCAAAAACGACGTTGGCCAGGCCATCACTGTCGAAAGCGAGCACTATAGGTCGATGATCACCAACTTCTTTTGGCCTGGACTGGAGGATCTGGATGCCAAAGACATGTGGTTTCAACAGGACGGTGCTACGCGCCACACAGCCACATTGGATATTCTGCACTAGCTATTTGAGGGCATGGCCATCCCACGTGGAGATGATGTGAACTGGCCATCGAGATCGTGTGATTGACACCGGTAGACTTTGTCCTGTGGGGTTTTCTTAAGTCGGAGATGTATGCGAATACGCCACAAACCACAGCGGTCCTCAAAGCCAACAAAACCCATGCTATCGGTCAAATTCAGCCTGATTTATTCGCCAAAGTCATGGAAAATTAAACGTTTCGGATGCATTTCACCTAAAGAAGCCGTGGAGAACATTCAAACGATGTTATATTCCACACATAATGGCATCATAAGTTTTGTTTTCGGGTTCGTAATCCACACGTCAAAACATGTAAGTACACACGTTTTTTTTCAAAATCCGAGGGTGCAGCCTATGCGAAATTTTACCCCATTAACATCCATTCAAGTATTCACTATGAAACAATAGCCACACACTCGTACTTTCCAATATTTCCACATTTTCATTTCATTCACAAACATAATTATTTCCATCCATTTATTGAACACAAGAGCAATAAACGCTTCCTGAAAGACTTAATATTAATTATTTCATAGCCAGATGGTTTGGAAATAATGAACAAATACCTCCCATAAATAATACCTCGTCTGATAAAGGATTTGTATAAAAGAAATATGCCGCAATATCGATACTCTGTAGTAGTGGAATAATTGATTATCAGGTTACATACATTGGGGTAAGTTTTGCCCGTTAAACTTTAGGATTGAGGATAGTTGGGGGGAACGCCTGGTTTTTCACAAACTTTTGATTGCAAATTTTGCCCTAGGTGAAAATTATGGTATTTTAAGTATTTTTTTTATTCCAATACATACGATAAGAGTGCAATTGATCATTGTTTATACAAAATTGAAAGTCTTCATTAACGCAATTTTGTAATTTTTGTCTGTTTTTCTGTGTGAAAAGCAACACGTGTTTCGCTTTACAATAGCTTCTTCAGGTGTGTTCATAGAATATGAACACGTTTTCATCTATATTAATATTCCCAAGAGGAAAACGATTTTTTTGTGTATGTTAGAAACGAGGTACAGCCGTTATCAAAAAATACTACGACTCTTGTCACTCAAAGAGTGAAATTGTTGATTCACCATGCCATCCAGGAAAATTCGTTGAACAGAATAGGTACTAGGTAGACCCAAGGCCGTTGCCAGCAAACAATTTCGGAGGGGTTTGGTTTGGTGGAACAGTAGAAAAACAGTATAAAAATAACGAAAGACAAAAAAATCAGTTTCCTGATTTATGGAAAATAGCGATAGGACGCCCCCTGCCTAAAGTGGCGAATCCAACAAATCTAGCAGACCTTCGTGTAATGAGTATTCTACCATGCCTGTCAAAAGTGATAGAAAAAGTTATGTCTTCCCAGATTTTAGAATATGCTCGAAAGGTTAATTTCACGCTGGTTTCAATTCTATCTATCCAAGTAACACGTTATTCTGAGATTTTCAAGAAACGTTTTTCATGAAATTAGATTTGAAATTTCAATTCCAGTGGCGTCGCAGAGGGTTTTACTTGAATGGTATTAATGGTGTTTTGTGTGAGTTTCATATCTTTTTAAAATCTGTTTTGATATTCTTTGCAATTTGAACAAACTTTGAAATGAAAATCTGTTTATATAGTAGATGGAAGACGTATTCAAACTGCTAGTTAATTTGTATTTCATTCGGAGAACAGCATAGGTTATAATGAAAAATACTCAAATCAGATTCTCAAAATGAGAACCTTGACTTACAATACAAGCGTCAGGTCTTCTCCTCATTGAGTAGTACACACGTCCTTAAATGTAATGCGTATGACATTATAATTATTCATAAGTCATTTTCATCGACAAACATTTAATTTAAGATATCCCAAAAAGAAATAATTCGGAGGGTTCAAGTCTGCAGATCTAGGTGGCCATGGTTGAGATCCACTGTTCAGCAAAAGTATCAGTAAGATATTCACGAGCGGTTCCACTGGAATGAGCATGTGCCCCATCGTGCATAAACCACATATTTCGTACACACGTTCATATGAACCATGCATCATATGAACCATCTGAATTTAATAACGACATAATCCCAACGAAATTCAAACAATGTATCATTCATTCAATTTTATCATTTTGCAAACCAAATCTACGGTGTAAATTCATGGGGCAACAACTTTTACTGTTTTTTTTTCAAAGAATTACATCCTTGAAGCAAACAAAAAACTTTCCTCAGTCAGTCATTATATTAAAATATTTTACTTTCTCGTTTCCAGGAAAAATGAACACTTCAACCCTATTCTTAATCGTCTTATTGGGATTCACAACTGCAGTACCTCTTCAGCAATGGCATGCAAATAAATATTCTAGTGAATACCACAAACCAAATCAAAGAGGCCTCTTCAGCTCACTGGGTAAATTATTCAACCCATCATCGAACAAAAGAATACTAAACTCCAGAGGTGGTTTCTCCTCTGGCGAAAGGTCTCTCAATCTTTTTGATGACAGTGTTGCCAACTCAAAAATTTCTGGGTCCGGATCAGATAGTGACTGGATAAATGGAGGTTTCAGTCCAGGGAAACGTTGTGCCAATCTTATGGGTGAAAGTTGCAATAATGGAGGTGTTCCAGGCTCTGGATCAGATGATGACTGGATTCATGGAGGCTTCAGTCCTGGAAAGCGTAGCCTCAATCTTTTTGATGACGGTGCAGCGAACTCAAAAATTTCTGGCTCAGGATCTGACACTGAATGGATAGACGGAGGCTTCAGTCCAGGGAAACGTTGTGCCAATCTTATGGATGAAAGTTGCAGTAATGGAGGTGTTCCAGGATCTGGGTCGGATGATGACTGGATACACGGAGGTGCAACTCCTGGAAAGCGTAGCCTCAATCTTTTTGATGACGGTGCAGCGAACTCAAAAATTTCTGGCTCAGGATCTGACAGTGAATGGATACATGGGGGATTCAGCCCAGGCAAACGTAGTCTCAACCTTCTTAATTATGCATCCAATTCAAAAATCCCTGGATCGGGATCAGACAGTGACTGGTTGAACCTTGATGGATTCAATTCCGGTAGAAGAGGTATAAAGAGTTCCGAAAAAATTGGGCATGTATTTGGAGGTTGATTGAAGTTTCTTCTAATTTTATCGAGATTGTTTGAACATTGTTCATTAAATGTTTTGAATAATCAATAAAGAGATACTTTGGTTTGATTTGAAAGAACTTTCATTCAGGAGAATCTGATATGTGAAGTTGCTTTTGGAGATGTTCTTCTGTGTATTTATCAAAAGTCGACGCTTTGCCATCATCTCAGACGGCAATATGAAGACTTGCTAGCGCTTGTTCGACTCAAGAAAAAAACAAAAGTGTACATCCGATGATTTCTGAAAATAAACATTGGAGATGATATCATCACAACTGAAAACATGAATATATGTTCAAATTGAAAGGGGTATATTTTTAGGAGAGAGTAATTTTTAGGAAAGAAAGTTTTTGGCTTTCTATTTCTCCTACTTTATACAAAAAATATTGCAATCTTCCAAAGAAAGGAAGAAAGCAATCAGATTCCAAAAAATAAGTCTATACAAAGATGAATATTACGGGAGCTTTATCCTAACAACGAACCGTTATTTTTAACACATCGACACGTGTTTCTATCACCAAGTGATCATCTTCATCAGTAATATTTATTACTATATACACTAAAGGTTCCCAGTAGTGCATTACAAGTACTATACAAAGATCATGTGGATCATTCAAAAAAGTAACTTTCAGACACAAACTGAAAAAAAAACCCTCTCGAAACAACTACTTTCATATTAACATTGAACTACACGAAAAAAAAAACTTTCAAACAACTACTTTTATGTAAACACTAAATATACTAAAACACTTTTCTATATTCAGTTTGTTTTCCAAACATTCATCGTGGAATTGAATCAGATATCATTCACAGAATTGCTACACAATATCAATCTATCACTAACATCATATTGTTTAGCAGACGTGATCAAAGGGAATCGAATGGGATATATATGAAAATAGTGAAAAATCAATTAGTTCTATAGGAACTGTGAATATGCTAGGAACTGTTCCAGATAAAAAATTAATGTGGAATCAACATATTGATCAATTATGTAATAAACTTGAACGTAGCCCTAATCCGCCAAGGTTTACAGGAAGAGTTGCTTGGAGCCATGAATCATTATTGAAATGATTGTTTGTAACATATTCCGTCGTGTGGCGGAGTAGATTATGAAATATTGAAGAACTTCTTAGGGACATTGGTTTATACCAGTTTATAACAAAAATGAAACATTGTTGAAAGTGCCCATTCGAAATGGGGGCGGTAGAGCCACAAAACGAAATTCGTCAATTCTAGCTTTTAGCGAATATTTCGAAAACAACCACTGATATTATTGATCTGAAAATGAGTTCCCAAAACATGAAACTTCTGTCCAATTCAAAAGTTCTTGTAGGCCTTTCTGTTTCCGAGATATCAATAGTGGGATCGGCTAAAAAACGGCCTGTACCTCTAATAAATAAGGAGCTGGTTCCAATAGTGATTCCCGAGAAACAACACATAATACAGGATGATCCCGATTTAATATTAACCAAGATAAGCACATTCGTTGGATAAGACTTTCAAAAATGTCAACGTGACAGTGAAAGTTTTTTCCAAGAACTATTAGAATATCTGTAATGCAAAATGATGACCAGAGAGGTCTGAAGATTATGAAATGGGTTGTGATGTCTGCTATAAAAAGTATGTTTGTCACAATAAAGAAGCTACTGGAACTCGTTTTGAAGAACATGTGAATATATCCAATTTCGTAAAACAGTAAAGAGAATGGATATTATTAGAATTGTCATTCATCACACTAGGGTGCTATCATAAGTAAAGAACTTGTTTAGTAAATTCGTCAAAATGATCACAATACACTGAATACGGGGCAGGGGTCTGAAAAACTATTTTCAATGTCCCCCATTTCGAAATGAAACTGTTAGCTTTCAAACGGGTCTGAGTTACTCCCGTGGCTAAACAACCTTTCACGGTGATTGTTACTGTAATAAAATCTACTATGCGACTGTATTTCAAGCAGAAATCTATGATATTGAATTATTGCGGAGAGTCAAACGGCGTTGGAAGCTCTTGACTCCTACCGAGCAACGTCTAAATTGGTAGCAAAGTACCAAAAACGAGTCTCCTCGATAGGAAGACTTAACACATTGTACTGGATTCCTGGCCATACTGGCCTGGAAGACAATGAGGCTGCTGATAAAGGAGGGTGCTGCTAGTAGCTTCATTGGAGCAAAACCTTCAGATTTTGCCAAACAAGCATTGAACACCTGGATGGCAAGAAGATTTAAGGACTTCTGGCAAAATCTTCCAGGATTGGCTCACTCCAAGGCGTTTATTCACCCTTCCAAGTTTGAAAGCAAACAGTTGTTGACTATAGTAGGGATGAACTACGATGTCTAACAATCCTTCTTAAAGGTCACTGTCATTTGAATCATTATATGCAGAGACTCAGACTGTCGGAATACAGTGTGAGTCGCCTCTGTTTGGAAAATGATGAAGCAGCAGAGCACATAGTTTATGCCTGCCCCGCTGCGGATCGAATCAGGTTTTCAGAGTTTGGCAGATCCGTACTCTTACCATCTGACCTGAAAGACCACTCACCATACAAACTAATCGGCTTCGTTAAGAAGTTGAGTTTATTTGGTCGAGTATGAATAGGTGTGAGCCACAATAAACCCTTGCGGGTTGTGGTGAAGGGTCGAATAGACCCACTCACTTTTGACCTTACCTAACTAACCTAAAAAAATCTAACCTGTAACCCAAACTAGCCAAGCTAGATTCAACTAGTGCAAATAGAACTTGGAATAAATTAGAAGAAAAAACTATTTGAAAACTATAGCCTTTATATGCCCTAAAAGAAGAAAATAAACTTTAAATTCAATCAAACCAATCAATTGATTACATAACACAATTCATATGACAAAAAACTGGTGGCGAGATGTATTCTCCCATTTCATAAAGAAATAATAATTTTCTTAGAAATACTTATGTCAATATCAAGTTACATATTGTATTTTTGTTTATCGACCTAGCTGAATCTCACGACGATCTTTCGTATCATATAAATTGTTTATTTCATATTCATTGTTATAAACATTTTTCGATCACCACTGAACTATCCCTTTGCCGATTCTCTCAAATGAGTATAGCGGTCATTTGTTTTCCGCCATCTTAATTGTGCCCCTTTAATCCTTTCATTTGATATTTATATCATACAGTTGTAAAAGTAACATAGTTCACCATCTTTGGTAGTCAGCCATATTCGATTTAGACTGGCGTACCTCCGCAAACCCCTTTATTTGATACCCATATCAAGGGTGAGCATAAGAAAACAAACACGATCTTGGGAGATCCAGCATATTGGATTTACAATGATGCTACTTTGGTCATTGGGGTTACTGTAAAAGTAATGAGTCGCCATTTTGTAACGTCCGCCATACTGAATTGAAATTGGCGCCATTTGGATAATTTTTCATAGTTACGGAGAACCAAACATGTGTGCAAAATTTCAACTCAATCGGACACTGGAAAGAGGGTCAAATTCAACCTGCAAAATTAAATATAAGCTTGCCATGATGAAAACATATTTGTTGGAAACGTAAGGTTTTTCCGAAATTTAGTTTCATGAGTTGAATCTGGGCTAGTTTAAAATTTCAGTTCATATTACACCCGGTTCACTTTATGCGGTGTGTCATTTCTTCGGTTTACCTCGTATACTCGAGTAAATCTCATCACAATAATATTCTTTTACATTGAAATTAGGTTTGCCGTGAAATCAGATTTCACACGGAATACTGAGCAAAACTGATGTTCCCGTTGATTAAAATCGATTCATTTCATTCATATCACGGGTATTTCCTATTAATAATTTTTATGGAAACTAGGAATTGCTTTTTGCACATCATTGTACTGTGTATGCACTATAAGCAGTGCGGTGCGTCAAGGGATATTTCCACAGTGTGGACTTATATTAGTTTTTAATATAAATGCAAAATTCTCACTGACTGAATCGAATTTGTTCACAAATATAATTATTCTACTAGTATTGCTTGAATATTGTGAAGATAACTTTCCCTAATACTCTTTGTATCCATTTTGTGAACAGTTATTTTAATTTTCTATCAATTCTTATTCTTTCATGTTTTCATTTAAAGAGTTGACATTCATCTCTTTCCTTACACTTGAATTATTGAAATTATTAAGATTTCCATATAATGTAAACAATTCATTCTTACTATATATAATATCCACTTTCCAATAAATAAGTTCTGTTTTCACTGGTAAATATTGATTTTCTGTTTCAGACTTCAGAGAGGGGTTTTATCATATTCCTTTAGATAAGGAATCAAGTAAACTGTGAGCATAAGCACGACATTTGGTATATGTAAATTCAATTGGTTATCTTTTGGGTTGAATTGTGCTCCAGAATTAAACCAAAAGTATTATTAAGAAGTATTTGGGAATATACCTGATAAAATTATCTATTTTGATGATCTACTAATTGCCAGATCAAGTGTAGCGGTACACGTCGTAATTTCATCGAAAGTAATGGAAGATTTCAGTTTCATCTTTCTCTTGAAGACCGAAACACGTGTCGAGGTGTTAAAATAACGGTTTGGTGTTGAACGAGCAACACAACAACGTTAAATTCAATAAAAGTAGATGGCAATGTAGACAAAAAGAAGTTAGATATCTGGGTCATGTATTTGATAAAATGGAATGCGATTCAGATGATGTGGTGGATAAATTTGAGTCCACTGGTTCAGTCAACGATCGATCAACACCTGTACGTCGACGAAACGCAAGATCTGTCGGAAACATCGCTGCTGTCTGTGAGAGTGTGCAGAATAATTTGAGGCAATCGATTTCGCGTCGCTCACAAGAACTCGGCCTCTCGCAGACCCCAACTTGAAGAATTTCGCATTGTGACTTGGGCCTGCACCCGTACAAAATACAACTGATTCAGGAACTGAAGGTAAACGACTATAGACAACGACGTGTATTCGCTAAATGGAGCAGTTTGCCAGTGGCCCTAATTTTTATAGAAAAATCATATTCAGCGATGAGGCCGATTTTTGAATGAATGGGTACGTGAACAAACAGAATTGTCGAATTTGGGACGATAGCAATCCATTTGAGATCCAAGAGCGTCCAATGCATCTCAAAAAAGGCACTGCTTGGTGTGGATTTTGGGCTGGCGGCGTCATCGTTCCATATTTCTTTAAGAACGACGTTGGCCAGGCCATCACTGCCAACGACGAGCACTACAGTTCGATGATCACTAACTTCATTTGGCTTGAATTAGATGATCTGGATACCAACGACATGTGGTTTCAACAGGATGACGCTACGTGCCACACAGCTCATGATACATTGGATATTCTGCACGAGCGAGTTAAGAGCATGGTCATCTCGCGTGGAGATGATGTGAACTGTCCACCGAGATCGTGTGATTTGACCCCGTTATACTTTTCATGTGGGGTTTTTAAATCAAAGGTGTATGCGAATAAGTCACAAACCACCCGTGGGTTGGGCTACCTATCGGGCGCGTCCCCAGGTGGCGGATAAGGGAACAGCCAGGGGACTGGGAGCCCTGTCCGGGAAGCCAATGTGGTCTTAAGGACGGGGTCGCCGGACTCGTGGTCAGTGACAGAAATAAGTAACTTGAGGGGAACCAAAACTCCCCAAAAGCCTTTGCCACCGTGGACCAGCGTACCCAAGCTAAGGTGTAAGGAATCGTGCCGACAACCGCAGGGTGATATGCGGTCACGAATGATCCCTTTGGGGAACTGGGCGAAACCTCATTGTAATCAACCTTCTTCTGGTAATGCGGGGCTCTGCCAGAGTGACCCACTCTTCCCCTGCTACTCGTGGGAACACACGTAAATAAAACAAACACAAAAACAGACACAGAAGAAGTAGGCATCAATGTTGCCACAACTTGCCAAGCCCGAAGGCTATAAAGCATAGAATTCCCTCTATCTAACGAAGCCACCGTCAAGGGAACCCCATCACCTCCGCTTCACCCCCTTCATCCCGCGCAGGTGCCCTGTTGATACCTGCGCGACGTGTCGGGAAAAAGCGGGAAAAGCGGACCCCCTTTTTCTTTCATTTATTACTCAAAAAATAATATAACCTCTTTACAACATTCACAATAACATACGTTGTCCAGACATTGGACCTTAACTTAGAAAAAGCACATAGATAAAATAAAGTGAAAATAGAATAACCCTAACTCTAATAACAGAAAATTTAACTCTAAACTATGGAAAGCTATAGTCTTGAGCACTTCGTCTACTCAGTAGACTCGTGTGTAAAGGGGTAGGTCGACAGAGGCCGCGCTTTGCTTGGTCCTCCTGTCCAGCCTTCACTCGCCGTCAAGCCTTCATTCGCCGGATGATGATCTTATTCTCCATTCGGTTTACATCCCTTCATCGCCAACGACGTGTTCAGCCATCTCATTAATGAATCTCACCCATTCCTCGTTTGCTCCATTGTTATCTCTTACCTGCGGCTCCCCTCTCTCTCTCACCTCCTTTCTCAGCTTCTTTCTCCATCTCATTCTTTCTTCCAGTCTACATTCTCTAGTGCCGCAGGAGCATGGAACTTCCCGGCCTAACCCAAATCTACTCAGGTAACCGGTGAAGTTGCCGTGCCCCGTCATCAGCTGCACCGCCTTCCGATTAAACCCCAGTCTTTCTCTCCCCACCAACCTACACCATTCGTATGGCCATCTTCCCTTGTCACTCGTGTCCCATTCTCTTTGCCATTTTTTCCTTATGTTCTCCTTTATTCTTCTTCTTTCATCCTTCTTGTCATACATTACCGCACTTGTCCATCCTATTTCTTCCTCATTCACTGCCCTTAAACATTCCGCATGCGCTCTAGCATTCCCTTCATTCGGTTTATTGTGCCCTTTTATCCATTCAATCCATGTCTTTCTTCCCCTTCTTTGTCGATCCTCAATTTTCTTGAGTATCGCCACTGCTCGTTTATTTTTTGATCGAGCTTTATATAACGTATTGACTACGACCTTTGAGTCACTGACCACTCTTATTCTTTCTATTTCATTCGTCTCAATCACTCTCTCAATCGCTGACATTTCCACTTCGTTTATATCATTCATCCCTTCTACTCTGTCTCCTCCCTGTTGCCATCCATTCCGTTCTCTGTAGGCCCAGCCTACGCTCATCCTTCCGTCATTCGCCCTACTGGCGTCCACATATACCTCGGTCATGTTTTCACATTCCTCCAGTATTCTTCCGGTGTTCCATGGGGATACCCTTTCTTTCTCTGTCACTCTTGCCCTATTTTTCTCCCTTCCATTCTCCATCCATTCCTGATATCTAGCCACCACCTCTATGTTAAATGGAGCTACCCCGACCAGTTCTGTTAATGCAGCAGTGGCGGTCGTCCTGTAGGCCCCACTTATCACCAACGGAAAGGGTCTCTGCGCGGCTAGTATCTGTCGCTGTATCCTAGTGTCATTCGCCCTGGCCCCCCACACTTGTGGGGGGGCCAGACCCAAACAGACACAGAAAAAACAAAAACCAATCCCAAGGCTGGACAGAAATGCTCACCTCAATCTATGGCGGTGGCTGGGGATGAACAGAAATGTCCACCCCAATTTACCGCTTGGAATGAGGCTAGACATGGCATATCACCTCGTGATATAATACAAAGGCCAAGGTGTAAGAGCATTTGCGGCGCCGATGCCAGAAGGAGAAAGAGATCGAAAGAGGCAGGAGTGGCAGCAACTATAAGTTCACCCTCCTTCTCCCACACTCCCCCTCCTACAGCAAGGGCACTTCCTGCGGCGGGCGCCAAGAACTCCGCCTTGAATAAAGGCAAGCAAGCAGCTGCCCCTGCAGGAAAGCGCCCATACTTGTGAACCTCCACGGATGAAATCCTGAGCAGGTTGAAGAAGCCGCGCAACGACAGTAATGTCGCTGCACCTTTCAGAACCTTCACGAAGGCCGCCGTGAGACACCGCAAGGTTGCCAAAGAGAGTGTGTGTTCGGCGAGTCTTGGCCTTCACCTGCCTAGTGACCTGTCCATCTTCCTGGGTCACAATGGGTCACATGTGGGGCTACTCTCACCCTCCCTACTCTACAGATACAGACGTCACAAACCACAGTAGTCCTCAAAGAGAAGTCGTGGCGGACATTTAAACGATATTATATTCCACACATAATGGCATCAATAGGCCTTCGAAACGAATGAAAAAATTTGATGATGTCTCACACACACTTTGTTTTATTTGAATTCAAAGATAGGGAGCGCCTGATGAAAGAGCCTATACAACATCACCCACATAAACTCCCTGGTTACAACTCCCACGACTTTCTGTTAACACACAACGGTTTGTTTGCAACGTTTTGTCGTTGCAACGTTTTGTCGTTGCGTTTTGTCGCACCGCGTACACCCGTCTTAATACAATGAGAAATGTATCAACGTTCTTTTAAAATTCAGGCTGAGGTTTTTTTGATTTCAAAGGTTTCCTATCATCAGCGGTATATGCTATAAAGGAAGCAATTCCAGTTCATTTCATGTGAAGGTCAATTATCGTTCAGATAAAATCTGAAAGCTAGTCTCAGCTCATCAATTGGTTCAACTTAATATGAGACAATGCAGATTTCACAATCTTCTTTGTTTATTATGTTATTTTCCTGCCTACTTATTAAGTGTTGATTTGAAAATAATAGGGTTCTTAATAAGATCCTAAGAATAGAAATCTGGAGCTATTAACAGTTTGAAGACAATGTACATGCAAATTGAAATGAAGTTAATACAGTACAATTCAATAGAAATATACAGTGTGATCCATTTGATACGAAAGCATCGCTCATTTGATAGCCTTATCGTGAGGCTTACTGTGGAAATAGTGAGTCGGCATTACATAACGTCCGCCATATTGGAATGAAAGTGGCTGCATTTAGGTAAGCGTGCATTGACACGAGAACCAAACGTGTGCTATATTACAGTCCAATCAGATACGAGGTAGTGAGTCAAATTCATTTCCTCTGAACAGAAATATCACTGATTCCCTCTGGTAGCATAAGAAGCATCTGAAAAAATGTATAAATTTCTCATAACTGATCTGAAACAAATGAAACCAATCTCCATGAAATTGAAGATGCATCAAGTTATCAACAAATTGTTTAGATTTCATTTACTTTTCAATTATCCGGTTGATAGCAGTTTGATTGTTTTACGAAACGATTCTACATGCCTGTGAAGTTTCAATGGAAGTCAATTGGAACCGGTTCAAAGATTCCGTTTTCAATTTTTCATTTTGCAAGCAAGAACGTCCAATTGCTCCAATGAAAAAGAATGTCGGTGAACCTAGAAAATGCATCGAGGTGAACTCTGATCATAGTTCATTGCGTGAACTCAATATATTTTTCTCAAAAATGTGTTGTTTGTCAGTGTTGTAGTAAATAATTTCGCCTATAATATAGAAAAGGATAAGAATTTCAAAGCAACATACAGCCACTGAACGTGTAAATTTTCAATGGTTACTCCTTTTGCAGCGGGGCCAGATTGTCTCTATGTACACGTCGAAGGATTTGTGGAAAATTCACAAACAAATCCACTGGATACTCGTATAACAGTTGGTCCGAAAAGTTCGTGGGCACACATAAAAAAAATCATACAATTTGATTTTATTATTCAATATAGTTGCCTTCGATGGCGACATAACGATTCTTGCGATCATCAATTTTTCCATATCATTTTTACAGCACGATTTGTCTTTAGCCTCAAAATAGGCCTCAGTTTCGGTTATTGTTTTTTCATTGGCGCGAAACTCCTTTCCAGCAAGCATTTTCTT
The DNA here is from genome assembly GCF_000500325.1 of Leptinotarsa decemlineata. NCBI lineage: Eukaryota > Metazoa > Arthropoda > Insecta > Coleoptera > Chrysomelidae > Leptinotarsa > Leptinotarsa decemlineata. The sequence goes on along the minus strand of NW_019290909.1, from coordinate 40,292 downwards.
TAGGTCCGAGATCAGGAAAAAGTCGCTGGGGGCCAAATCTGGAGAATACGGTGGATGCGGAAGCAATTCAAAGCCCAATACATGCAATTTTGATATTGTTTTCTTTGATTTGTGGCACGATGCATTGTCTCGATGAAACAGCCTTTCTTCTTCTTCAAATGGTGCCGTTTTTTCGCAATTTCATCCTTCAAACGCTCCAATAACGCTTCGTAACACACGAAAATCATTTTCATCCGTTTTCTTCAAACAAAAAAAGTTGCTTCGCTCAAAATGTTCTATCCCACAAACTAATAATCCGACAGCTGTGAAATTTGTACACGTGTCTTTTGAAGGTTACAGTTAACTGAAAATAATATGGGGTCAATACTAGTAGTGCCATCTGTGTGTTAGCTTATGAACTTTTCAGCCCACCTGATTTGTGATTGTCAAAAGAATGATCATGTACGAGCAATTGTCTGGTGGCCGAAAGCTTTACAATGAACGGCGCCGGCGTACAAAGACAAGCTCACTTGGCTATTTTTGTTGTCATAACACACCATCAGTGGCCATTGGAAATCCTTTTAGACCTACTCCTTCTACACATCTTTCTGGGCAGAGAAGCTAGTTGGACAACATAAAGAGTTGTGTATATCGGCAATTGCACAAAAAAGGCTGCGAATATTGGCTGTCTCTGAAAGTCACAGTTTTCTGGTAATGGCCTCTGACTTTATGTCTCCAACTGACAACTACAACTTCCTCATACACTCCTAATGCTGGGTAAAGAGCATTAGGAGTGTATGAGGAAGTGGCCACTCTGGAAGGTTCGAGTTCTCGGCGATGACGGTTCATTGCTTACACTGCCCCTCTACCCTCGCGCATCTTCCCCCGTCGTCTTACAGTAGACGCGGGAGTCTTGGAGGAAGTTCTGTGAGAGTATCTCTGATACTCGCAGCACAAGAATTCACAAGATTCTCTCTAGAGAGCCTACTGCTGAAATTGGGTCGCTTGAACGACCCGATGGAACATTAACGACCTCTAGTAAAGAAACGTCAAAGCTTTTGATAGAAAACCACTTTCCTGGAAATCTGACTCTTAATAACAACAGACCTTCCATCTTTGAGGGCGCTTAACGCCCAAAAAGAACGATTGGGATGTCATGAAGAAGGTTATCACATTACCGGTAGTTGAATGGACTATCAAATTTTTTCAGCCCTTCAAATCTCCCGGAGACGATGGTATATTTCCAGCTCTTCTTCAAAACAGCACGTTGGACGTTGTTCAAAGTTGGTGCCTGAGGGAGTAGATGTCTGTCAACCCCAGCAAAACTGTGTAAATCCCCTTCACCAAGAGGAGAAAATTGGATGATCTAACGCCAATTTTCTTCAATGGTGAGGTCATTTGGAACGGAGGTGAATTATCTTGGCATTGTCCTTGATAAAAGACTCAGCTGGAACGCTCACTTGGAAAAAGTTCTACACAAAGCCAGACTATCCCTAGGGACAAGTCGTAGGATTTGTAGTGAAACTTGGAGGTCAAACAAATCCATTGGATCTATGTGATTATTGTCAGACCACACCGTCAGCAGCTATGGAGATCCTTCTATATTCACATTTTTCTGGAGAGAGAGGCTAGATAGACTGCATATAGACTTGTGTACATTGTCAATTGCACGAATCAATTTAATGCAGAGTGCAACAGACTGTTGGTTGACACTGGAAGTCACAGCATTCTGGAAATGACCTCTGGCTTTATGCCACCAACTGTCAACTATGTATTATCTTATACAGTACTGTTCCCGAGTAGAGAGGATTGGATTCTCCGGAAGAAGGAAATAATAAGAGCAGATAGTTGTTGGTTCACAGATGGATCAAAAACACCTTCAGGTTCGGGTGCAGGTGTTTACAATTTTGGCAGATGCAAACCAGATATATCAACCTGCCTAGGGACCTTAACGAGCATGTCCCAAATGAAAATATACACTATTGATTTGTTTGTGAGGAGATTGGTGCTAAATAACCTCACACATGAATCGATGAAAATATTTTGGGCAGTCGAATGGCTTTGGAAGCAATACGCTCTCATCAAGAAATGTCCAAATTGGTATGGAACTACTAAAAAGGGCTCTCCTCAATAGGAAGACTCGGGAAATTGTCTCTGATCTGGTGAGATTCTATTAGAGCAATGTACGCAGTTTTGACCACGATCTTACCCAAGTCATTGGATTCATAGGATCATAGGATTCATTTAAAGACAGACTTCTCTTTTCAGTAACATAAGATTCCATAAAAGTACTCTATTTCACGCTAGTGAGATCTAAACTCGAATACGGTAATGTAATTTGGAATGGAGAATACCAAACAACCTTACAGGAACTGAAAAAAGTACAGAACAAATTTCTAAGGTACCTATATTATTAGAAATATCGTAGTAAACCGGATTACAACAGTTATTTCTTATAAGTCATCCTTGTAATGAGGCCGTCAGGCCTGTTAGGGTGAAATAAATAAATAAATAACAGTTATCGTGAGTTTGCCACTCGCCTAACTTAAAATGCTTCCAAGCACCCGTGTAGAAGTGCCTAGCATGTGTGCCCCAGGCTCCCCCACAACTAATTAATAAGTCCTTGTTACCCACCGCGTATTTTCATTCGACTATAAAATATGCAGTGCTCATTTGCATCCTTCTATGTATTTGACGTTCCTCGGGGCTATCGACTAGTTATTATCCTTCTGAAATTATTTGAAAAATATAACGTAAATCTCATTCGAACTGGAATATTTCAGAATGAGTTGCGCAAAAATAGTAGACAAGAGTGAATAACTGAACGCATCTTATACACACGAATACTCAGTGCAGTTGACCGAGTGTTCGAACGGACATATGAGCAGAGAGGGTCGAAGAGAGGAGTCGCTGGATGTAAAGAGAACCTGCTCATCGATAGACGTGTAACGCAGGACTCGATACAATATAAACGTAACCTTTCTATGGCCTGGATCGATTACCATAAGGCTTTTGATACAATATCGCATGAGCTCATCTTGCATTTGCTCAGATGCCTTGCGGTACCCGATAAAATAGTGAGATGCATTCAACAACTGATGCCACTCTGGCGAACTCGCTTCACCATAACATCTGGACAAGCCAGATGCATCTCACTATTGCCATTATCCATTGCGCTCAGAAATACTCGAGGGTATAACTGAGGCACCCCCGGAAACCGGCACCACAAAGTTAACCATTCGTTTTATATGGATGATCTTGAACTTTATGTCTCTGGAGAGAAGGATCTCCATCAGTCTTTGAAGGTGGTGGAAGAGTACACACATGCTATCGGTCTGAAATTCGGGATAGACAAATGTGCAATGGTCTATCTCAAAAGAGGACGATGCGGGAACAACGGAGAGGATGTGTAGCTCGTAGATGGAAGCATCCTACACCATTTGGATGTCGGAGAGACGTATACTTACCTCGGGGTGGAACAACGCCACTCACAAGAGGTAACAGCAGTGAAAAACTCTCTCCGCGGCAAGTATCAGCACAAACTTCGACAGATCTGGTCATCGGAACTGTTGGGGAAGAACAAAGTTGCAACAAATATGCTTGCCGTTCCAATCCTACTCTACTCGTTTGGAGTAGTGAAGTGGACTCGGGAGGAGCTATATCAACTCGACATAAAGACCCGAAAAATGATGCATCTCTATAGGAGTTTGCATCCCAAATCAACCGTTCCACGGTTGTACTTCCCCCGATAACAGGGAGGCCGTTGACTTTTGAGTCTGGAGTGTCTACATTACAGAATGGTACTGGATGTAGTCTGTAAAGTCGTCAGGAGTTCGGATCCCCTTCTATGCATGGTCCGCGATCATGAGAGAACAGTAATTGAAGCATTTCTCCTCAGGGCAGCTGCTCGAGCAGCTGATGAACTCGGTTTAGTTTTCGACACTGAACGAGGTGATCACAACTTTCGCTTTCCTCAGGTCGAGTGGGCTGAAGTCGGAAACTGAGGGATTCATCATGGCCTGCCAGGATGGTATCTTCAACATCTTAGTCTACCGCAGTCGCGTGATGGGTATATAGGTTCCTGGCACAAGGTGCATGGCTTAATGCAAGGTACCTGAGATCCTAATGCAAGGTGCCTGAGATCCTAATGCAGTTGTTGACGAGACACCGGTGTTGCCCTACGCTCCGGGGATATTGAATCCGTTATGGGAAATGAGAAGAAGCTAATATGCTTGATGTAGTTCTACTTGACCACCAGAATAAGAATGTTCGTCGAGTTTTCAGCTGCCGGCGAGACGAATATAGTCCGTTGAGAGGATTGTTCTAATTATTGGAGTCCTTAGTGGAATGGTGCCCTCTTTTCTGTCGAATTTCAAGATCATGGCGGGTTGCTTCACGAAGGCAGAAATCTTGGCCGGACAAATGCAGAAGGCTGTCTTTCTTGGCTTCTGCAACTGCTTAGGGCAAATGATTCTCGGACCCAATGATCATTCACTTCATGGTGTGGAGACTGGACATTGGTTGATGCAAGTGCCACGCTGTCCCGAATGTATGAAATCTACGGGGAAAACCTTCGGAAAAAGAACAATAATAATAAGTTTTCCACAAGACATAAATACATGTTAGGAAAGAGTCTACAAAACAAGGAAATAATGAAAATCATAAGTACTATGAATTGAAATACACATTTGAAAAATCAAAAAAGTTTTGATTGCTCTATGAACTTTTTATGCAGATAAGAATACTTTATTTTCTGAAGGAATCTGTTTGAAATTTTTAGACCCAGATGAGCCACTATACATTTTTCGCGGGTATCAACTGTCTACAGGTTTCCATTTATACTAAATTTATCTTTTTTTTTTCATTAATATACAGTGTGTTCTATGATTGACGTTATTGTATATGGCTATAATTTCTCATCCCGAACAACTTTCCTCAATAACATGTTGACATATGAATAAAAAGGGTACATTACCTTAAAGGAAAATGATTTTTGCTTCGTCTTCGAGGCCAACCCAAGCTGGTTGGTCAAAAACAAAACAGTTTTCTTTCAGTTATTTCATTAGATTCAGACTAATTCAATGTCGTTTCGGGTAATAATGTTGCCCGACGATGCAATTCAATTTGTCAATTATGATATCAAGATTCCAAAACCAACATAACAGTAGAAGATGAATTTGTGGCTTAATACTATTAACCAGCTGAATCAATTCTTATGTAAATAAAATTTCATATAATTTTGTTTACATTACAGAACTGTTATACAGTAAAGGATGCATTCAACCAACAAATGAAGACAATTTTCCACAAAATGAAATAAACTGCTCAACCGGTAATTTTTTTTATACTATTTCTGCATTCAATAAATAAAAAACTTTATATTGATATTTCTTGATTTACATTTCCCTGAAATGAAAATTGGTAAATTACTTTCGGGATGAAACCTTTGCCAGCATTTTGCGCGGCATTAGCTAAGTTAGTTTTTGTCGGGTGTCTGCCACACGTATCTACAAAATCGTAGGTCTCAAATGAGGGCTTGATATGTTTACCAGACCTTGGACATATTATATGCACCACTCCGGATGATGTTTATTAATCTGACCTCCACCCCGGAGTTATGTTCTTGAAGTTGCTTCCGGACTGTTTACAGATGGCGCAGTGGTACCTCCTACTGAATTAACTGTAAGCAGAGCTTATGACAGGTACAAATGGTTTCACCCTACTTCTCGACTCAATAACCAACAAGTTGTTGAAGAGGCTCCCGGAAAACTGCGTTGAATTCCTTCTGAACAGTTCGCTGGCCCTCCGACACTTCCCTAGAAGGTGGAAGCATGCGATCGTCGTCATGCTCCCAAAACAGGGTCAGAACCAGCAGTTCCCGCAGAATTATCGCCCGATGAGTCTACTCTCGTCGGCGGCTAAGCTGGCTGAAAGAGTTGTTCTGCAAAGACTCAACAAAGAAGTTGAGGACCGAAATGCTCTGCCTAACGAACAATTCGGCTTCAGGAGAGATCACTCCACTGAATTACAGGCTCTGAGGTTGGTCGAAAACACCATCAGCGAGCTTAACGCAAACAAGAAAGTGCATATTGTACTGCTAGATATCTCGAAGGCCTTCGACCGAGTATGGCACGAAGGCCTTCTGCACAAGTTGAACGCGTTCGACCTACCTCGGTGGATCTACCGACCGGTGGATCGGGTCTTTCCTGAAAGACAGAACTTTTCAGGTCAGAGTAGAGGGCTCTCTGTCTGATAATAGAGAAATCCTCGCTGGAGTGCCACAGGGGGCCGTGCTCTCTCCGACGCTGTATTCACTCTACACCAGAGACCTACCCAGGTCCGAGCGAGTGAAGATATCCCTGTACGCCGATGACACGGCTCTTCTCTCGTCTTCCATGGGTCGGGAGCTCGGCGTCGTCTACATGCAACGTGCATTGGACGACCTCGAGCGCTGGTACCTTGATTAGAAGATCCGAGTAAACCCGGAAAAGACTCAGGCGATAACCATGGGAAGATTACTATCTTCTCCGGCCAGAAAAGTGAGAATCTCTGAAAGGAAGATTGAATGGCAAGCGCGGGTAAAGTACCTCGGCCTTCTAATAGACCATAGGCTCACTTGGAACCCGCACATCATGTGCGGTCTATAACACGATGTTCAAGCCTGTCATCATGTATGCTTCAGGCGTCTGGGGACAAGCGGCTCCGTCCAACATTTCCATTCTGGAAAGGTTACAAAATAAGCTAATTAGGATGATTGTGAATGCTCCTTGGTTCGTGCGGAACGAAGCCATCCGCAGAGATTTGCAGCTGCCTTCCATTCGGCAGTCCATTCAGTCGAGGAATCAGAGAGTTTTTGAAAGTAGGGAAACTCATGAAAATCCGTAAGATAGGGAAGCCACAGATTATGCTGTAGACGACCCCTCCCGATATAGAAGGCCCCGACACTCTGTCGAATGAGGCCCTCATGTCCTCCGTTAACGGATGAACAACTTTCTCATCCATCCCACCCCAGCCAGGTAGGGGTATCCCGTGAAGGGCGGCACTGATGTCTGAGGACTTCATGCCGCTATACCATCAGCCATGAACCCATTGGTCCTTCTCGAGACCAATAATCAGCCGAAAGGGTAGGGGAGCTGGACTCCGAACCTGACTAATACGAAGATGACTTTCCACCCTACTTCTCGAGACCAAAAATCAGCCGAAAGGGTAAGGGAGCTGGACTCCAAGCATGAATGACACGAAGATGACTCTCCACCCTAACATATTATCGAACAATCCTGTACTCTGGCGATGCACCAGTCCCACAAGCATCTTCAAATACACAATACCATCATGACTTAAATGAAAAATTGTCATTTTCAGATGATGAAAGTTGAATAAGTAATTTTGATCCACATATTTCTCCTTCTCCTAAGCCCTTTAACCAAGAAGACCTCAACGCATCGGTCAGGGACTTTGACCTTTCTGAGGCAGCAACGGATGTTCTAGCTTCTCCATTGAAATAAAACTTCTTTCAACTCAAGAAATAAGAATTTATTACTAACCGTACATAGAGAGAGGGGGGGAGATTCACTTACATTTTTTTCTGAAGATGACTCTATTGTTCAAACACTCCAGGTTTATTAAAAGCAACATGATGCTTATTTATTGATTCCTCTAACCGTAGCCTGAAATGTATTGAAGGTGATTGACAATGTTTCGTGATGAATTTCATTAGTTCGGACTTCCATTGTCTACTATATAAAATGATTTGAAATCCCTGAAACAAGTAATTTGATGATGTCTAGTTCCTTCTCGAGACCTTCCTTTGTATTACAGAGCCCAAAAGCACGGTCTAATAGAGTCTTGATGATTCCTCTTTTTGTCGATTGATGGTGGTTGTATTCTTGGTTCATGTGCTGTCCCGTATGAGTGGGTTTTCGGTATACAGATGTTTCCCACTTAGTGTCGGTCCTGAAATGTATTGTTATGCATAACGGCAATGAGCTGGGTTCGTTACCGACATCACACTCAACTACAGTCAAATAAGAAAATGCCTCTGCTATTGGGAAAACCACGAACAAAAGTGGCTCATATGTGTAGATTTGAAAATGGTGAAATTTTTCCTCGGACAAGGAGGCTATTCAAAATATCTTTGATTGATTTGTCTGTGGAACTGCAGAGCTAAGTCTAAGCACTGGGTTCGAAAATACTGGCAAGTTATGATTCCGGAGAAACTGAGTGTGATAAATGAACCACTTAGGGATTGCATAACACTGCCCCACCTCTGCGTATCAAACTAGTGCTCATGAAATAATTTGTCAAAGCTCTGAATAAGGATGGTAATTGTTTTAAATACATCTCTGAGAAGTTTCATAATATGAATACGGAGAAACTGAAAGCCGGAATTTTCGATGATCCACAAATAGAAAGGCTGATAACGGATGAAAATTTTGATAGCTTATTGTCTGATATTGAAAAAAAATGGCAGGAATGAACTCGTTTGGATTATACAAAATTTTCTGGCAAACACAAAAGATGAAAGCTATGCTGAGCACGTTGAAGAGATATTGTCACAATTACAAGCAGCTTGGTTGTAATATGAGTATCAAGGTACACCTTCTACAAAGCGATTTGGATCGTTTTTAATGAAAATCTTGGTGATCTGAGTGAAGAACAGGGGGAACGGGCCGACATGATGACGATGCATTAAAAATAGCCCTTGTGAACCAAGTCAAGCAAAAAAATCCTATCTGTTCATGAGCAGATTCGAAATGGAAACCAAAGAAAAGTCGAAGTATTTTCCTAGGGTTTTGCTAAGGTATGTGGATGATATTTTCGCGATATTCGATACCAAAAAATCTAATAGTGACGACTTTGTTTTCATTTTAAATAATAGATGTCCATCAATAAAATTCACGTATGAATTAGAAAATAAGGGACAACTACCATTTCTTGACGTTTTGGTAATGAGGAGCCAAGATGGAGGATCTTTCCCTATAAGGACGCCATCTATCGGATCGACAGAAAACTCAATCCTCTAGTCTTGGGTGAGTTTCTCATTGTACAGGTTGGTATCTTCAGGAATTGAAAACCNCTTTGAACCGTTATATACTCAACATACACTTGTGTAAGTGGAGAAATAACAATTTTAAAATGTGACTCTGATCAAGAAGAACCATTTCAACACACCTAGCATATTAGAAAGTATAGCACCTTCAGCACCTGTGAACCTTATCTTGACATAACGGACATAACCGCCACTGCAATTTGTAGTTACCGATTTTTTTGTACTGGATCACGACCCGCAACAGTCGTTAGTTAGTCGATTTCGATTAAATAGTCAATTAGACGGTTCGTTAAAACACAAAATTTACGTAAGTTACCTCAGATATTATCAAGAAATGTTGAGCACGCTTCCCCGAGGGATGATAAAACTTTTCCACGACTGAAAACTATATTTGCACACATATTTTTATTTCCAACTAGCTGACCCTGCGAACTTCGTTCCGCCTTAGAGGCAATAAAAAAGCACATTTTTCATTTTATCAATCTATTTTTTTAATAATCAAGTACTTCAATTATTCTTTATTAGGTTGCACTCTTCAGTTAAGCACCTTGTGATACACGACATTTTTCATTTTATTATCAGGCGGAAGTATAAACAACGCAGATGGTCTTCCGAACCGTGAACATGCCACATATAATTGACCATGTGAAAAACATTGATTTTCCAGATTCAGACCACAAACTTTCAAGGACTGGCCTTGTGATTTGTTAATGGTCATGGCGAATGCAAGACGAATTGGAAATTGAAGTATTTTAAACTCAAACGGCATATCGGTTGGGATCATCGGGTTCCTCGGAATGAGAACTTCCTCACCTTGGAACTTTCCTTTGAGTATCGTCGCTTAAAGCAAGTTGTTCATCAATATACTTACCACCACGTTGCAAAGTTTTGGTGGGTTTATGTTTCGAAGCATCATAACTACGGAGCCAACCTTCAGGCGTAAATTGGGCGGTGGAAAGCCAGGCACATCCAAGGAGTTTAAAAATTCAATTGGATAGTTGGTGGCTTCATCTTCATTTGTTACACAGTCAATTAATTTGAATGAATGCATTGTTTCAATGATATCATTCTGAATTGTGTAGTTTAGGTCATCTACATTTTTAGCCGCTAAAATTGCTCGCTCACTCAAGCAACGAACTGATGAGTTCGTCTTTCGATGAGACAAACTTACAGAAATTCTGAGGAAATGAAATCAATCCGCTCGATTCGTCGACCGGTACTGAACCATTACCGGTAGTCAGCAATGGCTCAGAGAAATCTTCAGCAGATGTATCATTAAGCAATGCAACTCTCATGTTTGTTGTCAGCTGAAGTTTCTCCACATAGCGCCACAGATACGATGATTTGAGGCAAACGTTTATTTCGTCGGCAGCCGTTGATCTTGGAATTACTGGCACTGTTTCGCGGAAATCGCCAGACAGTAAAATCATTGCACCTCCAGTACATCTCGAGTCATTACGTAGATCTTTCAATGTTCGGTTAAGTCCTTCTATAATGCACGTTTGTGCGCTATTGTGCATTCGTCGCATATGATAATTCTCGATGCTGATAAAACTTTGGCCATTGCGGAGTTTTTTGAAAGATTACATGTTATTCTTCAATAGTTTGAATGTGGCTGCAATTCCAGAAGAAGCAACTGCAAGCGCAATGTTGGATCTCGCACGAACAGTAGCTAAAACTAATGACATCAGGAATATCTGTTGACAAAATTACGTTTAGCTGTCATTTACCTTTTTTTGTTATTCCATGTCAGATGCGTTTTTGCTATACCACGTTTTATGATATTATATACATACATACAATAATTGAAGTGATTCAAGTATTAGTGCCTCTAATGAAAGTACTTAGTTACTTGACTTAAAGTATCTGGAGGTATAAAAAATATCTTCGAATTTCTCATCATTGAGAAAGCAAAGACATTACGACTTTGGGTCGTAATGTCTTTGCTTTCTCAATGCCGTCAGTGAGTCAGTTGGTCAGTGAATCAGTCACTCACTCGCTGAGTCAGTCAGTCAGTCTGTGAGTGAGTCAGCCAGTCAGTATTGGTCACAGATACATTCATAAAATAAGAATACATGATGTCTTTGCTTTCTCAATGGCCGTCAGTGAGTCAGTTGGTCAGTGAATCAGTCACTCACTCGCAGAGTCAGTCAGTCAGTCTGTGAGTGAGTCAGCCAGTCAGTATTGGTCACAGATACATTCATAAAATAAGAATACATGATGTCTTTGCTTTCTCAATGGCCGTCAGTGAGTCAGTTNCTTATAAACAAAATGGGTTTATATAAATAACTAAAATAAACAATAACATCAGCACTTACAGACATAATGAGCATAAACAATTCCACTTACCTTCAGAATTTCAACAGAGTTAATTCTAGCATCCACTTGAAAAATATTCGATCTCAAACGATTTCTGATTTATTTACCACGCCGGACACGTGCACGTAACAAACTGTAACTAGGTACTGAGTCGCTTGACGCTTTCGAAACTTTTCTACAATAAAAAAGGTACGTGGTGCGCTCTAACGATAAGCATTACAACTCAACTTTATGCTTAATGGCGCAAAAATTTGAAATGTCCATATCTGCCCCGTGTCCCAATGTACCCCCCTCTCCCCTACCGCTTCATTTTCGAAGGCTGAAATTTTGTATGTAGGTTCGTTTTATGTTGTAGATGTGTGATAAGGTAGGATTTTTAAACACTTCAACTGAAGCTCCCCTCTAGAGATAAAAGGGGTGCAATTTCATATGAAAATTACTTTTCATCACTATTTCTCCGTATTTTCCAAAGTTGAAATTTTCACTCGTCGCTATTTACTATAAATGTATATGCAATTGATGTGGCTTATAGTTTAACTCCATGAATGAATTGAAAATATCGTCAGCATTTTGAACAGATTGGGTTTTGTGAAAAACAAAAAAATTATTTCTCGGACGGTAAAAACTGAGGTGTGAAATTGAATTTTCAACAGCGTTTCAGTTATACGATCATTAGCTTAGTATAATGATGTTGACTCGGACTAATCACACGTTGAAAAGTAAGACCTCGTTAGTCTTTAGCTCGCACATGTTTCGACTTTCGAGAGTTGTCGGTCGTAGGGGGCGACTACTGGTTAACAGAAATTTCTTTTATGCTTCAGAAGTCTCAGAATTGTTGTAGGTCCAGAAAATTTCACTTGACTAAACTTGTAAAACAATCAAACTTTATTTTGCTCTCTATGCATTTGCATTGTAGAGCAGTTTATAGTCGCGATGAAATAAGTAAGTAATTTAGTGAACAATGCTTAAATTAGAGTACTCTCTGATAGGATAAATTCAAATATTATTCACGGTTATTTGTAGGCACGTCGCGTCGTGGGAATATTACTAGTTTTGCACTGAAGAGATTGAAATTATTGCTGTAATACTCGTATATTGCAGCCCAAAGGCTTTTTTTTATAGAAGGAAGTATATTGAATATTGACATTAATAATCGCTTCGAACATGATTGAGATTGAAATCACCGCTGTATTGTTGGTTAAAAAAGAAAAGTGCATCCCGGAAATGAATATTATCGAAATGAGAAGTTAAAAATAGAGAAAAATCCTCAACATCTTCGAAATATCTATACCAGTAAATCAATTTTGGTGTTGTTAAAGTACTAGGACTTTGATTTTCGGTATACAGATGTTT
>NW_019290909.1:1879-27022 GCF_000500325.1 Leptinotarsa decemlineata | reverse complement strand
TATTACTTTTTTCAGGGATTTCAAATTAATTTATATTATATTAGACAATGGAAGCTCGAACTGATGAAATAGGAGAATCAGATTCTAAACATATTGTGGACATACTTTTAAAAAAAAAATCCACGGAAAACTGAATTTTCTATATAAATATTATACAGATTGCTTGAACGATACACAAAATTCTGCATCTGCTTCAAAAGAATCATTTTCCGATTTCAGATAATGTAAAAATCAGAAATTTTAAAAAAAAACAAGATCGAAACTGTTTTCTAAGGACTTTCAAGGATTCGACTGAAATTTCAAATAATCTCATGGATCTCTGTTCAACCATCTCTACATTCACAAATTTTTCAATTGTTAATATAATCCAAACGAATTTTCTCAGACGCTAACAATGAAGTTCGACGTAAACAAAAAATATCCTATCACCACGCGTACTTTGAATCATTTGGCAGGCAAAGGAAGATTTTCATTGGTTCATCTGAATACGGTACCACTAGATGGGAAGTGGGTTAGTTTCAGCAACCTCCTGCATCGGTACAAAATGCATCGAGCTTCTTCATCGCGACAGATATTCACAAACCTTCGGTACCAGCGGTTTCAGTACTGACACTCGTACTCTTGAGACGTGCGCGAATTTTGAAAATTGAAGGCGGCCGCGGAGATTTTAATTCTTAGCCTGTGGTAGCTTCAACTTTCCGAAAACAAGCAAAATGCGTGTGATTATCTTAGTTTGCGTACTGTGTGCTGCTGAGGCAAACTCTCAGTTCTGGAACGATCCTCAGAACTTTTTCCAGAGCTGGTTCAGACAGCCGAAAAGCGGGTTGAAACGGGAGACAACCACCAAACTGCCCAGTACTGCCACTATCAGTACTACGAAAAAACCTTTCGAAAGTACTGTTTATACTAAAATCGAAAGTACCACTGCGATAACGAAACCACCCTCTACAGTTTCTGTTTCCGATACGACATTGTCGTCGACTTCTAGAAAATTTACCCTACATGCTAGTACTAGTATCGGCACGTCTACTGAAACTAGTACTTTATTCGAAACGACGACCTATGATGTAACTGGTACTACTGAAGAGCCAAGGGACAACAGTAGGACGCATGATTTTTACATTAGCAGGAGAGAGAAGCCACATATTAAAATCATCTCCGCCAATATCAGCCAGGTGAGTAGTTTTTTATCTATCTCTTGATATCGAAGAACCAGTTGTTGGTCAAGTGAAAATGTATGAAAATTTGCTACACAAAAAAGTATCAGTTTTCGAAAATCCCTAAAATATTTTCTTCTCAAATACTTTAATCATGAAAATATGATGGTGATTTTTCTCATCTGGAAATAATAGATCAAAGATTGATTTTTGCTGGTAACCTTTTTCTTGGTAGCCAAACTATTTACAAAATCATATATTTTTCATTGTCGGAAATCTGATACTGATCTTGGTTATGGAATACTGCCATAACTATAAAAATATTTTTTATTGAAGCCCAAGCAGTGATAATTCCCACAAATAAAGAAAACATCTTTTACAGAAACTGCCTTTAACCATTTCCTCATTTCAGTCCCAATTGAATTTTCATCAATTCATAAAATAATTTCTTCTCCAACTCCAATACCATAAATATGGGGAACTGGTTCAACAATTAGACATTATTATTCGAAGAAGATTATTTTTGGCAAGCAATATGTTTTTTATAATGGATTCATTGCCAGAATATTTATAAAATTACTGATTTTGGTTTCACTGTATTAGTTTTGTGGGAAAGTGAATGTACCGAAAATTTATTTTTGTGTGTTTTATTAGAGCTCAAAAAATAACGACTTGGGAAAAATCAGTCGTATATTTGCTTTAAGAAAAAAAATCGTTTTAGAAATTGCTCTCATTTATTTTCTATCGCGAATATCTCTTCAGGTTGTTATTAAATACAGTGTTTCTGTAATACAAAAATTTGATCTCAAAGACAATATTGAACTCAATTTTCCCTGCAATGTTTGTGTTTTGTCCTTAAAAAAATAGTATATTTCAAACAAGCATTATTCAAGTTGAATATAAAAGGAAAAGAATAGAAAAGCGTAAAATTTATCGCTTGCAAAAATTTATTATCTTCATTTACTGCAGTAAATATCAACCACTTCAATGTTGAAACTGGAAAAAACTACATTTTTTCCAATACCATCCTATTATTTTTTCAAACTGGTTTTCATAGTGAATATTACTGGAGTTTTTCCCAACACCAAATCGTTATTTTTACACCTCGACACGTGTTTCGATCACCAAGTGATCATCTTCAAGAGGAAGTAGATGTATTTATCTTGGTTTTTGTCCTTTCTGAAAGTCGAGATTTCGTTCATTCTTAACCTAAACTTCTTTTTCCTAATTATGTCATCTACATAATGGTTTTCATAGTCTCAATCCTTCCTTTTATCTACATCCGCTGTTATCAAGTTTATGATTCTGTCTAAATTCAACATGCTCTACAAAACTTTTGGAATTACTACTTCTAGTTCACTGTACTCTGCAAACTATTATGTCCGAAAATGATTATTGGTACAAAAAAGAACAATTCGTCTCTGTCACTCACTGTCAAACGTCATTGTCAACCAGTTTCCATAAATTGTGTATCTTGATGAGTCAATATTGAGAATAATGACAAGATAGAGTATAGTTAAATGAAACATCTCTATTTTTTATCGATAAAATTCGTTCTGAAGTAAAAAAACTATGAGCCTATATTTTTCAAAAGTGTGTTTGAAGACTTTCATCATGATACTCTTTGTCTTCGTAAGTTTCTGAGTCATTCACATCAAAATGGGGGAGAAAAATTGAAGACACTTTTCCCATCTGTCTTCTATTGAATCTACACATCTGTTTTATTTGATGAAATACTGCCAAACATCGAAAGAAATCGGAGAAAGGATGACTCAAACACGGTTTATTCAAATTATCATGTTCAGTGTCTTGGAAATTATGTATTTCCTCACAAAAAATGACCAATACATTTGTTTTCGTAAAGAATCATATCGAATTCCTTATTTTACGACCAAAAAAAGTGAAATGGGAGTAAATAACGGCAAATTGATATTGGATGAGTGACACGGTTTTCACATCAATTAAAGTCTGAGTTTTTGCACAGAGAACGAAACGGTGGGTGTCCTAGCATGTCTGACTTAGACAAAATTACTGAAAGTTCAACAACGGTATTGATTTCATTACAATTCGAAGAGTCTAAAGCAATTCATCATGTTCCATAATGAAATAACTTCTGCAATAGACTGGAGTGGTTTCCAAAAATTTTGCACAGATCTATTCGATCTGTTGATAGCTGATAGTGCTTTTTCCTTCGAGAAAATTAAACTGAAAATCGTCCAACAAATAATTTGCATTGAAAAAATCTTTGATCCTCACTGAAATAATAACTTATAGTTGATAACAAACAGTTCAGAGAAAACTGTTAGCAAACTGTTTGGCCAATATATCGTTATATGGTTTCGCTAGCCATTTTTGTAGAAAAGAAAAGTGGAACTAAGAAAATATGAAGACTTGGTTTTGAATGAAATAAAAATGTCTAAACCGATTCAATAATCCTAATATCAGCCCTCACTTCAAATAACTAGGATAATGAGATCCATAACTTCAGAATACCGTACAGTTTCACGAAGCTAGCCCGAAGGTGAAAAATAAGAGAACAATGAACAACAAAAATCACGAATGTGTTTCTGAGAGCTTCATGCCTGACATGCTACGATCATTTAGGTGCCAGGATAAGTGTACAAACGCATTTTAATTGGTCAAGTGATTTGTTTTTCGAATTCTTCGTTTATTTCTGTTGTCAATTGTGCCATTTACCGACAAATACTTTTATTCACATTAATGGATGGTTTTCTAGGCCAACAAAATAATGCAAATACTTTGCGTTGAGTGTGGCCAATTTTCCAGTTCATGGAACCAACTGATTTTGATTGTTGCCTGATGTTTTTCGGAATGTGTAAGGTGTGTAATGCTATCATTTGGATCGAATTTTCTAACAAAAACTTAAGCCAGATTGTCTCAGTTGATGATGACTTTGGAAATTGGAGTATCTCAAGGATCCGTTTCGACACCCATATTATTCATACCATACGGCAATGACACTTCGTTATTGAATTCTAATTAATGCTTTATCCATCCTTGGAGGAGGATTGTGATGTGATACTAAATGATTTAGAGTCAAATTCACTGTATTCCAATTCAGTGAAAACTTTTTATATTCGACAACGTACTTTACAATCTCTGTATCTGTAGAGTAGGGAGGGTGAGAGTAGACCTTTAGCACTTAGGCCACATGTAACCCATTGTACATCCTCCCGAGGAGTTGTCCTCCTAGGTCATCGTTCTTCCTGTCCTTTCCAGAAAGGTGGGCAGGAAGAGACATCTCCTCCTCCGCGAAGGTTTTGGAAGGTGCCGCGACATTACTGTCGTTGCGCGGCTTCTTCAACCTTCTTGTGGTTCTCTACGTGTAGGTGCACATGTGAGAGAGCTTTCCTGCAGGGACAGCCGGTTCCTTGCCTTTATCCAAGACGGAACTCTTGGCGTCCACCGCAGGAAGTGCCCTTGCTGTTGGAGGTGGAGTACTTATAGTTGCTGCCACTCCTTTCTCCTTTGCTCTCTTTCTCCTTTTGGCCTCGGCGCCGCAAATGCGCTTACGCCGTGGCCTTTGTGTTACATCAAGAGGTGATCTGCTATGTCCAGCCTCATTCCAAGTGGTAGATTGGACGTACTTTACAATGCCAGTGAATGAAAATTCTCAAGTCCGTTGACTAGTCCAGATATCTCAAAATGATTTAAGTGACGGTTGATTAATTATAACCATACTCATATAGAATCACGAATTAGGTATAGCATTTGTCATTATTGTGGTTCTTCGTCAGCGTCAAGTGTGTTTGTCACTCAAAAAAATGTTCTTTGAGTCTTGTTGGACATCGTAGACGACCTCATTCAATTGGGACAAAATATCAACTTTTACATTCATACATGTTTGTTTTTTGTTCACACTAACTAATTCAAATTGTTCCTATTATACCTACAAATACAACCTAACTTACGAATTACCTTTTGATTTATTATTGAAAATGTTTAAGTTGCTTTTAGAGAGAGAGGGATCGATCGCCATGAAAATGGTTTTTCTGATTCACAGTTTCTATACCGTACAATTATTTTTGAAGTGGCTGTATGATTTTTTTACAAACCTGGCTTTCTATACATGGCTTTGTCTTATGGAAAATTGATGTTATTGTTATAATAGAAATAATGAGTATGGAACTGTATTCATAGACTATTAGCATTCTGCTGCTAACAAAATTTAGCTGTCTGAATTTTTTACTAGACCTTTCGTGGAGAATGATTCCTGAAAAATTCTGAAGACTTGGACTCCTATTGTCTCGAAAAGTGCTTATAGATACGAAATCTATGAGATAAAATTGTGAAATTTGAAAATTATAAAAAATACCAGGACCATAATATTCGGATGACTTACTTAAAAACAGT
Organism: Leptinotarsa decemlineata; assembly: GCF_000500325.1. NCBI lineage: Eukaryota > Metazoa > Arthropoda > Insecta > Coleoptera > Chrysomelidae > Leptinotarsa > Leptinotarsa decemlineata. The sequence continues at coordinate 21,491 of NW_019290909.1, read as the reverse complement.
GAATCGTATCATAAAAGAAGAAATAAACAGATTAATTTATAAAGAAAGGAGAAAAATTTGTGTTGTGAAAAGGAGATAGATAAATGGATGTGAAAAACAATAAGTGAAATGTCAATAATATACAAACAATGAAATAAATAAAGAATAATTATGGGAAAGTAAGGGATAAGAAAAATATTTCAAACCAAGAGATTTCCCGTCGTTTCGATTACAAGTATCCACAATTGATTCAGTCCTTATTGAAACTTATTTCAAAATATGATGAAATCATATATAGCCTGTCGAGTAACCAGCAAAATAGCACGATTTAGCATGGCTGGATTTTTTATAGGGATTTTTGAAAACCTGATTTAATCATAGCATTTATGAAAATATAAAGGTGTTCCTCTTCTCAGAAATGATTATTCAACGACTATTTGATTTGATATTTTTCCAGTTTTGATGTATTTTTAAAATTAAAAAAAGTATGGAAAGGGTGTTGCAAAGGGTACTTTGGCGTTTGCGTTGTAGAAGTTTCAGTTACAGTCATTTCAGGAATGAAGGGTAAAGAACTATTCCAATTTCAAACCAAAAAAAATACTAAATACAACATAGCTTTATTTCTAGTTGTGTAATTTTTGTTTTTTATATATGGTGGTGATATGGATTTTGCGATCAGCCCAAACCTTTAATACTGAGGGGATCGATCATGAATGGTTTGGGTTATCAAAGGTTGAATCTTCAACATTACCTGATGTATCCCACATAGCTAACGTTATACTACAAAGCCCATTACTTGGCCCCCACCATATTTTTGTACGTATCGACGAGAATTTACTATAACTGCAGACCAAACTACAATAAAATGAATACAACTGAAATTAATGAAGTTATTCGCTCAGATATAATCAGAATAAAAAGTCAGTTCTATATTTCAAGGCAAATAGTCTACGTGGCCGGTTATTTTTTCGGAATATTTCAAAAATATGTAAAATTTATGATTGTGCATTGTGCATTGTGCATTGGCTTTAAACATAATTTATGAATGTGCAATACAAATTACACCTTCAATTCTTTTCCAATATTATTCAATTCGAATTGTAATATTTGAATTAGCATATTATGTACACAAACTTCTTCTGTTACTGCCAGTGATTTATTTATTAATGAATCATTCAAGATTACAAATTTCAGACCACCAGTTAGTGATACCTTTTGTTTATCATGATGCATATCCAATGATTATGAAATGCAAAATTCAGTTACTGCAGTCGGTGCATATGAATATAAATAAATGCAAATTCTTCATTCGACTTTACAATCGCTGTATTCTCTATTTGAATACTGAATATTTTGCCGGAATGAATTTATTGACTGTTACTTAGGATAAGCGAAAATTTTAAACTGTGTTTGTTTCAGTTCGAATTGTCGATCATTGCTAATCGATAATTCGAACTATTGATAATTACACTTGCGGTTTTTTTAAACGAAATGGGATTTTACATGATTGACTGTTCAAACTTTCGATTATAGTCAATCAACAATTTGAACTGTCGAATATTACTAATCGACACTTCAAACTGTGGATGGATCATATTCGACAATTTGAACTGTCTATTTCAGATGATCGACAGTTCTAACTGGGATTATACATGATCGGCAATTTAAAACTTTCGATTATAGATAATCGACAGTTTTAAGTGTCGAATATGGCTAACCGACAATTTTAACTTTCAAATATGGCTAACAGTTCAAACTGTCGATCATTGCGAATCGATAATTTGCAATCTTGATAATCACACTTGCGGTTTTTTTAAACGAAATGAGATTTTACATGATCAGTTCAAACTTTCCATCATAGACAACCAACAATTTGAACTGTTGAATATGACTACTCGACAATTTAAACTGTGGATTATACATATTCGACAATTTGAACTGTAGATTTTAGATGAACGACAGTTTCAACTGGGATTATACATGATCGGCAGTTTATAACTGTTAATTATAGATAATCGACAGTTTTAACTGTCAAATATGGCCAATTGACAGTATGAACGGTCGATCATAGATAAATACTCTTTCGATTATAGATATTTAACAATTTGAACTGTCGAATATGACTTATTGACAATTTGAAATGTCGATTTAAGAAGAACGACAGTTTTAACTGGGATTATACATGATCGATTACCTATAATCGACAGTTTTAACTGTCGACTATGGCTAACTGTCAAATATGGCTAATCGACAGTATGAACTGTCGATCATAGATAATAGACAGTTTGATCTGTCGATCATCGCGAATCGATAATTTGAACTGTCGAATAAACATGCTGATGCACTTTGAAACCTTCATAATATTTCATTCATTTCAGAAAGATGTCTCGTTATAGTCGAGTGAAAAATGTCAAGATTACACTTGTGGTTTATCGAAACTAAATAGGAATATACATGATTGGCAGTTCAATACTGCCGATTATAGATAATTGGCAGTTTAACTGTCAACAATAGATCGAACTGTCGAATATGGCTAATCGACAGTTTGAATTGTTGATTATAGATAATCGACCGTTTGTACTGTCGATTATGGTTGATTGACAGTTTAACTGAAATAAAAATATTTATGCCCTTCAGTGCGTTCGTGATATTCTATTCATTTCACAAAGATGTTTGATTGTAGTCAAGTGAAAAACCCATCATCAAAAAAATGTATTGAAACCAAAATGTAATGAGCGCATGTTTTCTATAAATGAACTTGAATCATTTTATATACCTATAGCTTGTTTCAATTCACAATAAGCCTTTCAGCAGTAATAATCAAGCCATCAATATAAGAGCAAAAACACCGTCGAAGAAATAAACCCCCGTTCGAAAATTATCGACTAGAAGGCAGTACTTCACCTACCACACAATCTAGATAAGCATCGTTGAAGTCCAGAATGGGACACGGTACTTTTCGCATATCTCTTGAGACGACTTCAAATCCCTCAGGCTTTGTTACAATGTTGCCAACAATATGCAGATTTTGCGTATGTTCAGTATCTTTGCGCGTTTGTTGTGCTTTCTGGTTTCTACTGATTCTCCATGCATTTCACGCCCTGTCAATTCGTCTCAGCAGATCAATTCCACCTCAGAATGTCTTAGATCCATTATCATTCAGTTTTGAACTTTTGGTAAGACGAACGGTTGAAATAGATTGACCAAACTATCTCTTCTGCTCTTTTATGTTCTGTGTACCAATTATTTACTGATCGATCTATACTATACTTACTAATAAAGTAGGATTCAGTAGGATTTGGTATCTTCATGCTGTCGCTGCTCCATCTTCAACAAAAACCAGCTCAGCATGACCGTCCGTTGGTCCGACCCATACCATTGGTGATTCTTCTCCATGACCGAGACGGAACCAAAAGTACACTTCATAAATTTTTCACCTGTTCGCCTGCAAACGCATGTGACAAATATGTAGAGCAAATGTTCAATAAGTCATAAATTTGAAATGAATCATATCAAAATGAATGAAGAAACAATGTTAAGTAGATGAACCAAGCTTGCATACAGGATGGTGACCGGGTTTTATGTACCTTTGTCAAGCAGGAATCATAAATTATTCGTAATTAACAATCATTCTATCTTTCATCAGCTGCTTCCCACGGTGTGATAAAAAATTCAGCTCTGGAATAAATGCGTCCTTACTACATAGGGCAAACTGGAAGAACATTCGAAGCATGCATAAAAAATATAGAAACAATTTCTAAAATGGAAAAATGATTCAATGCTATTCACCTCTTAGCAGAGGTGGTTCAACCGATAGTTCAATCATTAATTAAAAACTCTTCATCTCCAGGAGAAATGTTTGAAACTTAACTTTTTGGGAATGTGTGGAAATCAATAAATTAAAAAAATGCTCAATATGTAGCGGTCGATCAAATTAATTTGAATAACTCATCTCAGCTAAATTTGTAATCATTCCCACCCTTTCCTGAAATAATTACTGTGTGATAATCATTAATCTGTTTTTACTCAGACCTGTAGATATTCGATCTTTGCAGGTAGTTGAATCAAGTGTAAAATTGATCACCTAATTGAAATGTAGGTGGGGATTTTTGACATCAACTTTATTGGGTTGGCAACACTGTTACTTACTCTTATTTTCATCGAAAGCAGCAACCTTTGTGTTTCTTTCTTGGTTACAATGAATATAAATTGTTTGGTGGCATGACTTCATTTATTTCATTCCGTCCAGCTTGGCAACCACATAATGCATGGGTAGAAGTACCGAGGTACTTGCTTTCGCCGCATTGTCATTATAACTTATTGCTTTCTTGTGGCAGACACGACAGTCTAGGAATCGTTCAAAATTTGTCGGTATTACCGATGATTTTTTTTGATCAGGAAGAATCGCTTGGTTGGCATTGTTAGGTACGTATTAGTGCAGTCAAATTCTGAAGATCCACCGATACTATCATAGTGAATTCACACACTTGAATGAATCTGTGAATACCTACTAATCCATTTTTTCTTCATTTCCAAGCTTGTTTCGCCTCATTTGTGGAATATTTTGAATTATCCATTTCTTTGAAGTCTTTTGAAAACACAGCACTGTTTGGAACCTTTGGTGTAGTAATGAATATTACTGGAGTTTTTTCCCAACACCAAATCGTTATTTTTAACACCTCGACACGTGTTTCGATCAACAAGTGATCATCTTCAAGAGGAAGATGAAGATGATCACTTGGTAAACGAAACACGTGTCGAGGTGTTAAAAATAACGATTTGGTGTTGGGAAAGAACTCCAGTAACATTCATATTTTACTGGGAACAATTTGGGTCGTCCCTGTTTTATTCAGGACCAATCAGTCCTGCAATTATTCTGAGTCAATTTTTGATGTGTTCAGGTAGTTTTTCAGTTCTTTTGTCAGACGGTCCCTTTGCGAAGGTTTATTCGTATGCGTTTCCTGATTTGTTCCCATAGCATAGATTTTATTAACTCCAGGTTGGGACTGATAATTCGTATCTAGTACATTCATTAACTCTTCCGTTTTCTACATCTGAGGGAACAGTTTATTTTTCACTTGGGAGGTATATATCCCTTCCAAGTCTCTGGAAAACAATGTAGCCTCATGCCTTTCGGCGATTTCTCTCTAATTTTTTGGTACCCGTTCCAACAGGTCTTTTGTTGATCGTTTGTCACTTCTTTTTGACATATCTTCCAATCTGATCCCGTACCAATAACTATAGCAGCTCAACAATTGGTTCAGATCCCATATGTAGAGGTGATGATTCGGGAGATGCTATACTTCTCAATATCTATATGTACGTATGCTTCCTGATTTACATAAATACCAAAAAGTATTTCAACCAAGGATCATAACACACGTTATTCTGATTTAAAATTCGCAGTTGAATAGTGCACCACATTTGACTCAATCTTGCAGTTTCTGCTTCGAGGATTTATCAATTAAACTCAGATCGTTTTAGTTCTTGACTTTTCATCTGTCTCAACTTTAGGACCATTATGGTCGATGCTTTTTCCTCGGACGCGGTCACCATCAACGCTGGTGGTTTCTAGCGACCTATATTGTCTCCAACCTTCTTCTATTATATATCAATCAAAATCAAAAATAATTTATTATACATTTCTCTTTAATAAATGTAAGGTCTACTGTACAGAATATTTACAACAGTTACATCTCTCTCACATACGGGAGTGGTAGGAGGAGGGAAAAAGGATTGGTGAAGGAAAAGGGAGGATCAGCAGAATGAGACTTCAATATTGAGCCCCAAGACGTCCGCAAGGTAAAGCGCCGCCTCATAGACCCACGACAGGCCGATGGGAGGCGGCCTCGCTGGTGTTAACAGGTGGATCTCTGCCCAACAGACCCTCATTTCAGCTTTCAGTCTAAGACTTTCCGCTTCCTGCCAAAGCTTACGCGAGATTTCTCGTGGTGTTGCGATTTCGGTACCTCATGTCTGAATATACTAGATAGGTGATGCAAATTTATCACTAGCCCCCTGGAAAAAGTTCATGAAAAAAACAGGTTATTATATATCAAGATCTACTAGAGCAAAGCACGAATGGAATATTTGATGTTGCTGAAAACAGAACTTGACATGAAGATTTATACCTCAATGAAGATCTGAAGGGAATATGATAGTGACCAAGTGGAATTATATGCCAAGACAGGTATCAGAATGTCAAGAGATATAACTCTGTTAGGTGTCTTGATATATTTGTTGGTGGTTGAAATTTGGACAGCAATATATCTTGTCACGATGACTTTTATGCAGCTTCTCAAAAATTAAGAGCACTCTTTTAGCTCACTTAGACCTTCTTCAAAATATTGCTCAAATTGCACCAGATCTAAGCATAGTTAGCAATAGTTAAGGTATTCTTTTTTTGACTGACAGAAGTGCTTGACAAAATACAGCAGCAACTTGATAAACTTCAAAAACTCTTTTACTTGACACCCAAAACCATTTTGCCAAATCAATAAGATTAGCAGTTGAAATCCAAAATGAATTGCCCAGGCGTCTTAAAGATAATCTGAACGCTTGGTGACTCAATGAGTTTCGGGGCAGGAATTAACAAAGTTCAAGGATCAAAGATACTCCTTCGAAGCGCCTGACGAAGAACATCTATTATAAAGGTTTTGTGAGAGATTCATCTTGATCCGTCAAAGCCCCTATCTCTAATTGATCTTGAATGGCTATTAATAGTCGTTTGAAAAATCCTTTGAAACGTCTGTCATCATTAACAATTTCATATAAATGTAATCACTCTCGAAGAAGTTGAATTTACACCTACTGCGCTATAAGTGAACGGTATTTCATACATCAATGTTAGTGTATTTCATTGTTCCTTTCATATATGAGGTTAATAAATTCATTTCACGACTTTACGAGGTGGATTTCTTCAATGTGGAGGAAACCAAATCAAAATAAATGAAACTTTTGATCGATGGCATCCTTAATTGCGGTTATTGTGAGTTATATATGACGAGATTATGAGTTCGCGTGGAACATAATTGTAAATTCTGCAAGGGACCGTCAGAGACAAGATGGATGAGAACCAATCATGTATGTACAGGGTAGCCCACTGATGCTAAGCTTGCCGTAATCTGTCTCTGCTATTTCAGAAAATTTCAATTCACATGTAACGAAAATATTTTCCATTCCACAGAGTATTTTAATCATGTACAGTTATTTTGCAGAAAATGAGTTTCATCTTATAACTGATTGATCAATTGTCTTGCTAGGGATAACTCACTTATTGGAAATATAAACCCTGGGTTGTGAGGAGCAGAAATTTAAATATTATCATTTGAAGAAACTACTCACGAAACAACAGGATTCATATGCACTCGTAAAGCCACATTATGTCGATGGATATAGGCTGAGACCACATATGCTCGACATGCCGACATCAACCGCATTAGGATCTGAAGCGTTTCGCAGTAGACCCTGCATCTGGTGTCAGGGCCCTCTATACCCGCCACGTTACTATGGTAGTTTGATGTGTTGAAGAAAACATTACAGCAGACCATGATCAACCTCTCACTTTCCGATTTGAGCCCACTGGATCTAAGGAAAGCAAAGGTCAGATACTTTGATGAACAAGCAACTCTCCCAACCACCAGAAATACAATACACTTTGTGAAATGGGCATCGGAAAGAGTATTGCAGTGCAGGTGCTAGTTTTGGATTTATTCAACGCTGGAAGTTTCAGTTTTAGTATTTTTCATGTTGTCAATATTGTTGAAGATGGCCACATACATCGGTTTATCTTAATGAAGCCGTAAAAGTGCAGTGATCTCTGCGAAAGTTATGTGGAACTTTGACAGAGTTGTGATCACCTCAGTCAGTGTCAAAAACTATGCTGACTTCATCAGCTGCTTGGGCAGTTGACTCAAAAGAGAAATGTTCCAATTCCTGGTCTAACGTGGTCGCTGGCCATGTTGAGAAGGGGACGCAAACTCCTGATGACTTTACAGTCTACATATGTGATGTAGACAAACCCTAAAGTCAGCCTCCCTGTTGTCGAGAGAAATATAACCATGGAACGGACGATCCTTCTGGTCGGTAGCTAAAGCTGTTGATCAGAACTTCACAAAATCCACAATTCCATCACTAACACGAGCTGGTGATTCATTTGCAATAACAGCCATAGAAAAAGCAAATCCGATAGCTGAACAATTTGCGTCCCACTCTACAGTCGATTTTCTGGGAGAGGCACCACCCACTATTACCATACTAGAATCCACAATGCCGGAAATTACTTTTCGACAGCGTCTAGTCAGACGAATTTTCAAACAGCTCGATATCAACAAGACATCTGGCTCTGATGCAACTTTTGATGGTTTATGAAGCTCAGATCATACCTTCTTTGGAGTATTTTTCTCATGTATGGAGCTCCGCCCCTAAACATACCCTGAAGTTGCTGAAGTTGCTTCCATACAGAAAAGAGCCATCCGCCTGATTGGAGACGCGAACATCACGTGCAACCTTGATAGCCTGAAACATCGAAGTTAGGGTTGGAGATTTGTCTCTCTTCTATAGATTCTTTCACAGGAAGTGAGCGGTACATATCAGAAATACGCGACGGATTGTGGCTACTCTTCGTTTTGAGGTTCAACTCAGTACACCTCGAAATTCACTGTTTAGGAACTCTTTCATTTGAAGAACTACGTTTACTTCCTGAGAAAGTTTTTTCAAATGAATTTAATCTCCAGCGATTCAAATCCAATGTGAATCGCTACTTTCGCACAGGCACCGCTCTGAGAACGCCTTGAAGATTTTCCTGTAGTGCTTGTGTTGTTAGAGTTACGTCGAGTTGATGAGTCCACTACTCCAAAAAAATAGATTTAAATAGCAACGGAAAACATATTTTCAGCTGAAAATTTTCTGACAAATGGTTCTCGAACAGACAAATTGTTCTCATATAATGCTGGTACTGCCTCGTGAATAACGAGAACCCAAAAATTGAGGTTCAGTTAAAAGTCAGAAACCTGGAAATAAATACAATATTTATTCTCACTTTTTTTAATAAGCCCCAAAGTACGGACCTGTCTGCAACAATCCGACTATAATGTTCTCGAAGGCCACATCCCAACCATGTACACCACAGAGATAAAATAATGAACCATCCAAAGCGCATGTAGTTTACTTATTCAGTTACACGAACAATGAGTCCGAACGAAAGTTTGGCTCACGAGGTATAGATCCAAGTGTACATAACCTAACCTAACACAGTATCGATTGCGGCACATTTGAATACCTGCTGCACACGGCATTCACCCACTCATCGTTCAATTCCTTACGGGCTCTTGGTTTCGTGAACCCAGCAAACCATGTATATAGTTTTTAATTAACGATCAGAAGAGAATGGTGTAACCAGGAGGGTCCTTGATTACTTTGGTGTTAATTACGGGAATCTGTTCTTCATTTCTATTTGTTGCGTTGGTGGGTAATGACCGCTGCAGGAAATAATTTTGTAGCGTTTCGCTATTTTGAATCTTTAGCACTAATATCGTGCTATGGCACTGCTATAGTTAAAGAAGTAATGTGAATCTATGTAGAGGAGGTTATCAGAAATGTACCGCAAGGAAGACCTTCCAAAGAAGAAACTTTTTGCAGACATCCAAAAACAGTTCAAGTTTGTAAAAGGGATCAAGTTTTGACCTGAAAGCCATTACAAAACAAACCTCCAAGGGGCTGCAATAATACCTCACCCATCTTTTGAAAACGTGATTGATTAAATATCGTATTGTTCTAAATGCTAAAGTTAAATTTCTCCGAAATAATTTGCCGTTTTTGCTATTCATCAAGTATCAGGTTTTTGCTATCCAAAAATTCATACAAGTGTACTTCTTTTGATCGGTGTAATTAATCAAGGTTGTACAAACAATAAACACCCCTCAAAAGTGGAACTTTTAGGCCCTTTTTAGGCCTCTTTCATCTTCTTGAAAATTTAAAAGTTGATGTGTATTTGGATTCACTCAAAAATCTAGTGACGCATCTCTTATTATTATAGAAAGAAATAGAAATGATGTTCGAAAAGCAGGTGCAATCATCTAGGTTTCTAACAGAATGTGCGTAATGATTCAAACGACAAATTTCGAGTTCCCTAGATAGAACGAAGAGAAGTAATTCAGTGGCCTCCTCGATCGCCAGATTTGAGTCCTCCATATTTTTTTGTGGAGACACATTGAAAAGGAACAATTTTGCCCTTCACCTGACAATCAATGATGTATGTGCTCCAAAATTCACGACAACGGAATGAAAGAAACCCGTATAATTGCATGGAGGTCAGCATTTATTAGATCAATATGGTAGATTTAAAAAAAAGGACACCGAAACCCACATTTCTTTTGGAAAAATGCAGGATGCCATCACCGCTTATCTTGCTTACAAACAAACTTGACGTGTTTTGTGATTCATGCGTAATATTCTTTTCCTTGCAGTAGATTTCTGACAGAAACATCAGAAACAGAAACATCAAGAACGTCGCAGATTCACTAAATTCTGTTAATTGAAGCAATCTCTATGAGAAAAAAAATGTTTAAAACTTTTTCCATTAACCAGCTATCGCCCTCTCACTAACGACAACCCTCAGAAGTCAAATCTTGGGCGATTATCAGTGAATAGGATTACAATTATTGCAGGAAATTTCCAATAATCTCAATGAGTTTGAGAATTTCCCCGAGTATTCTGTCGAACCGATTTACAACTTGAATTTCATTAGGTCGGACTTGAAATCCCTGAAAGAACAAATAAAATTGAAAATTAAAATGAATAACTGAAAATAACAATAATATTAGGCGAAAAACCCTGAAATGATATTACGATGAATTACAATTAAGCAAAAAAATCAAAATTGAATAATTAACATGAACTAAAGACTGAAAAATTTCAAGCCAAGCCACAATCCACAATCATCTTGGGGTGATGACTGGACTAATTCTTCCGAGAGATGACTATTTATAGGTCATTCAAGTACTTCACCAATCCCCTCTTCCCTCTTTCCGTTTCACTGGTTTAGCGGGAGATGACCGTTTGGTGGGTGTTGACCGTTTTCCGCTTGATTATGGGTTTCCATATATTGCGTATCTATACGCTAGCTTGGCTAAATGCGCCGTTGGACAACATATATGCAGCTTCTTTGAATTTCCTTCTAAAGCACTGTTCTTCCCTGTGGATGATCTCAGCTTGGGACCACTTGATGTTATGTTGAAGAGTCCAAACATGCTCTGCTATTCCCGATTTGCTGGTTTCTCCTCGCTGTGTGTGGTTTTTGTGCTCGGCAATGCGAACTTTCAATGGCCTCTTAGTTTCATCGACGTATGATTTGTCGCACTCACTGGTTATCCGGTAAATGCAATTCTTGGAATCGCAGCCCGCGTTTGGTGGCCTGGTTTTCGTGAGGCTGTTACGGATAGTGTTACCGGATCTGAAGCAGGTTCTGATGTTGCACTTGGAACCAATTCTGCTTATCGTCTCCGATAATCCTCTGATGTAGGGAAGTGCAAGCACTGGTTGCACTTCGTGTTACAGAGCACAAAAGCACGATCTACTGGCGTCTTGATGATTCCTCTTTTAGTTGATTGATGGTGGTTGGATTCGTGGTTCAGATACTGTCCCGTGTGAGTGGGTTTTTGGTATACAGATGTTTCCCACTTAGTGTCGGTCCTCTTCACTAAAACGTCTAAGAATGGTAATTCGTTGTGGACATCCTTATCCATTGTGAAGTTGGTGGAAGGTCTCACGCTATTGATGTGCTTCAGGAAGGTATCTAGTTCTATATTCCCATGGTTTCATATTAAGAAGGTATCGTCAATGTATCTCAACCAAACTCGGGGCTTCTTGTGGGCTTCTTCAATGGCCAGAGTTTCAAACCACTCCATATAGATGTTGGCTACAATTGGTGAAAGTGGCGATCCCATTGGCGGTCACTCAGCTTGCGTAAAGACTTCGTCCTTCAGTAGGAATTAGCAGTTCCGTACACAACATCCTAGTAATTCCATAATTACTTCTATAGGTGAGTTCGTTTTATCTTCCAGGTCCCCGTCTTTGAATAGCTTCCATAGTATGATTTGAAGTGCTTCTTCTACAGAAACGTTGGTGATAAGGCTTTTCACGTCGAAACTGGTCAATAGATCTTGCTCTATGACTTCAATTGCCCCAAGTGATTCAACAAAATGCTCTAAATTTCTCATAGAAGTTGAAGTTTTCTTTGTAGTGTCATATTATATCATATTAGATAATGGAAGTCCGCAACATTGTCAACCACCTACAAACAAGCAGTGAGAAACTTGCCCTGATCTTAATATCAACTCAATTAAACTTTGCAAATCAGATTCAGGTTCTGAACTCTTCGTCATGTAATTCAATAACCTCGATCGATTGTTGAATGGTTCACATAGTTTATAATCCCTGTTAGTATGAATACATGAACCTCCGGAATCAATTCAAACCGAAGAAAGACCGACTATTATCTCCATTCAATTTATGTGAACGTTTGCAGACATTAAAATCCTCATTAAATTTCTTAACAATTTTTTCACATACATCTATTCAATCGATCAAGTAACATACATGTAAAGAGTGTATAATCGTCCCACATTATACTTTCTGCAACACAATTATGCTATAAATTCTCAATCAATTCTCACTTCAATTCCACCTGAATAGCATTCAAGCGGTTATCTTTGAATGTCTTCATTGTTGAATGTGTTTATATGTCGGAAAAAAATTGTGAATCCGAACAGGTATGTGTAGTAAGTGTCTGCTTTAAGATTTATGTCTTCCCAGCTTTTGTATGATTGTAATATCGTTGATCTCACTTAGGTAAAAGAGTATTACTTGGAGATGATGGAATATTCTTTCAGGTTGACCTTGCTAAGGAGTCGTAGAGAAAACTACGTAAATATAAAGTATTCTATCTATGAATAACTTTTCAACCGCAGAAAAACTCCTGCATTCTCTCTTCAGATATTCGCAGATGAATTCAACGATGAAAATGTTTATACCCACTTTATTTACACCTCAGTGGGCAATGTCTAGTGGGAAATCTCTTTACGAATCAGAGATCTTCTTTGTCCAATCCTAGAAACGATTTAGCTATCCTTGGCGATTGACTAATTCTTCACCCTTGTCTTTATTCTAATGATGCCTAAGTTGCTCATGTCCCAATGTCTTTCGTTTGTTTGCCTTTGTCTTAGCAACCTCAGTGGGTAGTGTCTAGTGAGAAATCTCTTCACGAATCACAGATCTTCTTTGTTCAATCCTAGAAACTATTTAGCTTTCTTTCGCGATAGACTAATTCTTTACCCTTGTCTTTATTCTAATGATGTCTGAGTTGCACAATGTCTCATGTCTTTCGTTTGTGAAAAATCTCTTTACGAATCACAGATCTTCTTTGTCCAATTCTAGAAACTATTTCGCTCTCTTTGGCCAGTGACTAATTCTTTACCCTTGTCTTTATTCTAATGATGTCGTAGTTGTTCAAGTTACCATGTCTTTCGTTTGTTTGATTTCGTCTTAGCAATTCTCATAATATATGACAATAACAACTCTTTAGTTTCACATGTTTCCTTCTTGATACCACAACTGTTTTTTTTATATTAACAATTCATCATGATATATATCAAATCAAATCAAATCAGTTTATTTTCAGAGACTCTACAGCATGGAAAAAGTCAATCAAACTAAATTATAGAAATTCACAATACAAATAATTATATGTAGTTACCCACATAAAAGGGTAAAGACATGAAAATATCAAACAGAAGTATGAAAAAACATGAAACTGAAAAATATGACAATCGAAAATAGTACAGTCTAAACTGNTGAGTAATTTTCCTTCATTAACGATCTCCTTAGTTATCCAAGGTTTATTGTTATTAGATTTTTTATGTGTATTGGTTTAATGTAATTCCTGAGGAAAAGCTTTATCTAATAAGTTGAGAAATGAGTCATAAAAAATAGAGAATTTTTCATCAGCATTACTGTTGTTGGAGTATATAGATAGCCAATCCTCACGAGCCAATAAAGCATTCAAATAGTGAATGTTTTGATCACAAATGGATCTTTTAAGAAAATAATTGGTTATCTTTACAGTAGGAGCGGTGAGTGGTAAAACTATATATTGGAATGCATGATCCGAGAAATCTATGTGACTGACGGTGGAATTAGAGATATTCGATGTAGAAGAAAAAATATTGTCCACCGTAGACATGATATTGCCATGTATTCTTGTGTATTCGAAATACATTGATTCAATCCGTAAGAGGCAAATAAATTACGCAGATAACTTGCATTGCCATCAGTAGAATTTTTATGGAAGTTGAAATTAAAATCACCACAAACGATACAAGAGGTTTGATTTTTTTTTTTCAAAAAGAGAATCGAGAAATAGTTCCATATTATGTATGAATGATAGACTATTGGAAGATGGGGGTCTGTAAAAACAGTTAACGCGGATTTTGGAGTTGTGCGCGGTTATTTCGACAGCAGCATATTCAAACGTACCCTGAGATTTTTCGACGGTAGTGTTTAAGACTGTATAATCGTGAATTTTTTTAACCCCTCCACCAACTTTATCGTTACGACAAAAAGAATCGGAAAGAGTATAACAATTGACATTGACAGGTAATATTTCATTTTCTTGACACCAAGTTTCTGTTGAACAAACTACACCCGGATATTCAAGAGACTATAATAAGGAATCAAGTCCACTCATTTTGTTTCTTAAACTATGAATGTTCAGATGGAAGATTACAAAAAACGGCGATTTTTAAATTGATTCATGAGAAATGAGAGAGTATAGGGGCCACTTCAATTTTTTTTCTCCTGCGGAATTAGCCAACAGTCCTTTGGAACCACAGGCCAAACTGTAGGCCCATGCAGGAACAGTTCTGGTACAATTTTTTTCGTAAATCCGTGGAACACATCTCGAAATCTCGAAGTTTTCAGAAGTATGATTTTCCGGATATATTTTCAAAGTTTTCATAATTCTATTTCTTCATTTAATTTAGAATAAGTAATATTGGACGTAATATTAAAAGGATCCACAAATATCTGAGGTCTATCATAATAGGAATATTTCATGACTATCTATATTCCCAACCTCATTCCAATGTTGCTTAATTTTTATAAACAGTAACATCTGCAACAACAATCATCTATGTAAGTGATTAATAGCAAACCGTTTCTGTGATAGTAACACAAATATATACTGGTAACATATGCTCGAAGAAAATTGATTGATGATAATACGACATTGAGTTAGATTTCAAGAAAATTATTTTGTGTCATTATTGAAACATCTTGACACTTTGAGGTCAGGTGAAAGATAATATTCTAAGTCTTTCCTCAATGATATGCAGATTGTTTTAGTGTATTTCCATCAGTGCAGTCAGTAATTGGAAAAACAATCTTTGAAACTTCATTTACAAGCCGGAGAAAATGGATTTTTTGACGCATCTACATCAACAAAACTAGGAAATTCAACTAATGACTTGAGCGTTGCACCAAAACTATTTCTAAGTGCAATATACGACTCCATTCGAAAATTTTCTGTAAACATATCACCCCAAAGAAAGTAAACGAGTACAGTGAGATCTGGTGAGTGAGCAGGCCACCATACTGAATAATTTGAACCATACACTTAAATTCAAGGAAAATTAATAAACTTTCTCAACATTTTCATCGGTTGTTGCTGTGCTGGAGCGTCCAGGGAGAGCGTCGTCATTTACATCTTCTCGACCTTCTGTGAAAAGCTTGTACCACTTGTAAACATGTTTCTGACTCAGAGTACAATCACCGTAGGCCACTGTCAACATTTCAAGAGTTTTTGAGCACTTAATTTCTTTTTTTACATAAAATTTTATGCAAATTCTTCGATACAAATATCATTCAGATACAGCCAGTAACTGTAATGGAAGTTATGGTTTGTCTTATAGATTCGCTGACATCCAATATATGAAGTTATGTCCCTATGTATGACCTGAAGCTGCTTGATTTCAGCCATAAAAACGTCTGACTGATTGGAGTCCCAAACATCACAAGGAACCTTGAGAACCTGGAACATCTAAGGTCGATTAGGCACTCGTCTCTTCATTATACTTTCACAGAAAGTGTTATAATGACTCAGCCCATTTGATTCCACACTTCTAACTACATTTTATAAGACCATTTTCATATGGAGAATAGCGTCCTTTTAGAATTGACTTCCCCAAACGGTTTTTCCAGATAAATAAAAACTACATCGATTTGTATGGGTTTTTCTTGATGTCTTCTTTCATTTTCTTATTATTCTTATAGGAAGTTTTAAAATGTGACACTAACTAATTGATCTCAGCATTGCTCAACTCCGACATATTCAGTCTGGTGCATAATAATCAGCATCCATTGATCATCTCAAATAAGGAGACTAGACAGTTACTTCTTTTGGGAAGGAAAAAATACTAATGACAAAGAATTTTCACGACTCTCAGTAAACGTGACTAGCGCTATGTAACACTATAATAAGACGCTTTTATGAATACGTTCATCTCCGCTGATACTCAGCACAAAAAGAAAACGACGACCCGTACACGGTGTGTTTCTTATTCTAGGCTCTACTGGATCATGGAATCTTTAATTTGTAGTATCGAATGAGAGTAATAATTGGTGCATTCAAACAACTGGTATTGCTTATCTTGATGGCTCATAATGATCCACGTATGCTGGTAAATTATTACTACAGGGTGGTTTGAATTTCAATGTGGAAATTCCTGAACTTGCTTGTTACCTTCTTAATTTATTGATTTCAGTACCGTACTTCATTTTGAATATACGGATAAATGTAGATAACAAAAGTGCGAGTAGAATCAGGAGTGGGGGGTAAAATACAGAAATTACAGATGAATATCTCATTGAGCTGGAAGTATTTCAGGATAAAGTGCTATGCCTACTTTTTGGTGTACATCACAACATGATGCCGAATGGTACCAAAAAAACACAGGAAAATTTCATGAATTCTAAGTGGATCCCCCGTAACGTTGACTACGTTTTTTTTTCCTGCATCTTTTTTCTTCTATTCGTAGTAAAAAAAACATTTTCAGAAAAATTCAACATTTGTATCTATTCAACTATAAAAAAATAATCGTGACTGGAGAAACCAAAATACACCTCTTGAAAACAGTTTTCAAACATCCAGCAGTGAAACTTCACAATATTACAACAAACTTGGCCAGATCCAAAATTATTTTTGATCTTGAGTCTAGTCTACACTACCGATGAGTTCATTATACAATGTTAGGCCATCTTCTCCCATTTTTAAACGTGATGTAACATTTTGAACTCGTACTGATTTTTTCTTTCATCACTAAAATTGATTCTAAAGAAATGAATTTCAAATGTTCAAGCCCGTCTCGGATATACCTACACTGTAGATTGAATGGACTGACGCCTATTAGAAAACAACTACTCCACTGGATAATACCACGAAGGGCGTTGGATTATATCCGACAGGCGTCAGTGCAGGAATCTTCACAGAAAATTTCCTGCATATGCAATTGGCAATACAACTGAAAGAGTCGACCTTCAATTCTGGAACGGGCACACTTGCAGGCCGGTTTCCGGCTCCTTAGCCACTCGTCAGTGCAAGATAGGGAACATCATCGACCTAAAGTCAATGATATTCCATAATTGAAAATTGAAATTCTTTCAGAGGATTTCATTCCTCGTCTCAAGTTGGAGCGAACATCAAAAATGTCACTCCATCTAGTGGACGAGATACTAATCAACTGCATACCCGAAACCGGTCTGCAAGTGTGTCCGTTACAAAATTGAAGGTCGACTCTTTCAGTTGTATTGCCAATGGGGAATGTTCCTCCTGAAGAAAATCAAGTAGTTTTCATAAATGAGCTCTAAAACAACACATTTTAAACTTATCATTTCAACCTTTTTCTTTAAAAAATTATTTAAATACTTAAAAAAGTGGAATGAAATAATGCATTCAACATTCAAAGGGATTCGTTTCTATTTCACCATTTGACAACATCGGTTATAGCTAATAAAGGACAGTGAGTCTGTTACCTGTATGAGACAAACAAAGATGACATATTTCAGAGAGATATAAATAAATAACAAAACAACTGTTGTTTATGTGGCTTGTGGAGGTGGTATTGAAATATAATTTATATTTTGCCTTGATTGTTGATATATAAAGATAATTTTCCGTTTTTAAGTAGAATATCTAGGTACGTATAAATTATTTCAACGTGATATAGGCGATGTTGCCAATATGTGAATTATAAACAAATCCGAATATTACTGGAGTTTTTTCCCTACACCAAATCGTTATTTTCAACACCTCGACTCGTGTTTCGATCACCAAGTGATCATCTTCAAAGAGGAAGATTAAAACTAGAAACTAACGCCAAGCTAACGCTATTTATGCTATATAGATATCCCATACAGGTAAACCATCCAGGTGTACCACACTTACAGGTATACCAACCTAAATTAATTTTTACAAGTTTGCCTTTTTTATCATTTTACAATATATGTAAACATATATAATGTAAACATATATTACTGCCTGTCTTCAAGCATAACCCAACTTCATAACTGACGAAATTTAATACATTCTTTAAAACCCCTATTTTTTCCCTTGGGGGTGGAAGTTCCTGATTCCCTTTCTTGGTGTTTATTTACGCTATACAAAGAAAAAAAGTGTTGCACTGTTCCACCAGAAAGATATCACTTTACATTTGAAGATACGAAGTCGACTGCTTTGTTGAAAAAAGAGAACTTTTTGAAGATGAATTCTAAGAAAAATTGCATATGTATCCCATTAAACTTACCTCATTATTATGAAACTTACGCAATTATTATAATATAGCAATGGGACTGATTATATACAAGAAACTATGTTCACAGATAATTGTTATGCAAAATAAATCCACCCTAACCCTTCATTTACAAGCCAATTAAATGGTTAAGAAGTTGCATTGAAAATGTCATCTGGAACTGAAAAATGCCAGCAGCAAAAAGGAATTCATTTACACTGCTAACGCTTCGTAAACACATTAAATCTCTAGATAAGTACGCCAACTGAATTATCTGCAGCAGTTACAAGTAATTTTTATTTTCTTAAGACGAGTATAAATAGTCTTTGTATCACCATATTTTCCATCTCTGGTACTTGCACTACCTACACAGGTACTATTATATATCATCCTGAATTTATAACTTTAGGATCTTTCAGTAAGTGCTTGCTATCTTTAAATTAAGATAAAATGAAGTGTCTGTGAGGTATCATCAACATTTTTTATTTATTTATTGGCATACACCTGCGATTCAAGAAAACCCCACAAGAAAAAGTCTAACAGGGTCAAATCGCACGATTTTGGTGGCCAGTTCACATCACCTCCACGTGGGATGACCATGCCCTCGAATCGCTCGTGCAGAATATCAAATGTGGCATGAGTTGTGTGATACGTAGCGACATTTTGGTGAAACCACATGTCGTTGGTGTCCAGATCATCCAATTCGGGCCGAGAAAAGATGGTTCTCATTGACCTATAGTGCTTGTCGTTGACAGTTATCCGGTCAATCCAGACATTGGAAGGTACAGTGTCTA
>NW_019290908.1:93686-106828 GCF_000500325.1 Leptinotarsa decemlineata | reverse complement strand
GATAATGACGAAAAAAACCTATCTAATGTATCAAATTATTTTCAATTATAATAATTCTTATATAATGTAAATATGTTTTCTTTCTATTTCAAGTCTGAAAATTTGATACATCCCAGAAAGCCCTCTGAATATTAATTCAGTTTACCAAATGATTTATAATAAGTGTGAATCAAGTGCATTTTGAGCATAGGTAGGTACATACTCGTTTATGCATATGTGAATCTATCTTAATTACTTGGAGAACATCCTCTCACATAATGACGTAGATATCAACAGATTCATGGGGAATATCAACATACATTTATTGAATACCTATGTAAATGTCAATGAGTCATTTGCATAATGGCAAACAATAGACTTTTCGCCAACATCGATAAACGAACAAGAGAAATTGATACTTCTTCGAATTCGATTAACCACATCTTCACCAAACATTCTGGTGAATATCAAATTTAGTTAGAATTCCAAAAATAAATTAAAGTAAGTACTAACCTCACAGTACTTTACACGGTACGCTAACGATGAAAGATGAAAATTCAATGATACTTAATTTATTTAACATGTTACGAGTTCAATACATTCATGACAGGTGACAGGTCAAAAAGAGTGCAGATGCACGCTGTACTAAGTACAAAATTAAAAGATAATATACATTTGAAATAACCTAACTGCTAGGTAGAATAAAATATTAGTGATACAGAACATAACATAGCAACATATTTATAAAAAGTAATATTAAGTGAATAAATCATTAAGTGTAAGTACTATTCATATAATCCTGTGTTGAGTAACAACAATTTTTAAAAGGAATGTTTTAACTCTTTTCTTGAATGATTGAGTACTGAGCTGAGTGAGGTCCGCTGGTAAATGGTTGAGAAACTTGAGGTCCAGTGCATTTCGTATAGACATTTCCAGTTTATTCAGCGGTTGTCTAAGTTTATCTGCATTTCTAGTGGGATAATTATGATAGTCTGATTGGGTGGAGAATATAATTTTCTTTTTATGGATCTCTAACAAAGTGTTTAAAATAAATATACAAGGCAAAGGCAGAATTTTGTAAAAGGTGAATTGAGGTTGGCATGGTTCGTTGAATGGAGCTTTTTTTGCATACGGAAAATCTTTTGAGCACGTGGGGATTTTCCCCATAAAAGAGTTCCATACATTAAATGGGAGTGAAATAGTGAGTAATACGTAGTTCGTAATGTATTGGTACTTATAAATCTTTTCAGCTGGCGGTAGAGCTCAGGTAGAGCTGAGTTAACAATTTTTTGCACAGAAAGTCAATATGATTTTTCCATTTAAGTGAGTCATCAATAATTATACCTAATAACTTTACGTGCTTCTGTGTGGTTACCCTATTATTTGAAGATATAATTATTTTTTGAGTTTTGTCCCTATTTGATTTCATATTATTAGAAGTGAACCATTTTACAGCCTTTTCTTCAATTTCATTGGTCTTGTCGAGTAGTTTACTCATGTCGGAGTTAGAGTGAATCATTGTTGTATCATCTGCACAACAGATGACTGTGCTAGGTAGAAGGCTTTGAAAAATATCATTCACATATATTACAAAAAGTATAGGTCCAAGGATTGACCCCTGAGGTATGCCATGGGAAACTACTTTCTCTTCAGATAATTCCCAGTTTGTGCAGACGGCTTGTTTCTTTCTGGTTAAGTATGGATTGAATAAGTTTGAGGCTGTACCTCTTTTCCATAAATTTCAAGTTTACTGATAAGGAAATTGTGGTTGACACAGTCGAAGGCTTTACTCAAATCCCACAATGTTAGCGAGGTGAGTTCACCACTCTACATGTTCGATAACATTTTGTATTATTTTCCCCGCTGCGTTTATTGTAGATCTATTCTTGATGAAGCCAAATTGATGGCCATGAAGAAGATTGTATTTGTTCAAATAATTGGAGAGGCGCTCTTTAATTACAATTTATAGGGTTTTTCCTAAAATGGGAGTAATCGAGATAGGTCTATAGTTGTCTGATATATTGGGATCACCTTTTTTAAAGATAGGCACTACTTTACTTACTTTGAAGACATCCGGAAAGATACCTTTCGTGAAGAAACGATTTGGATCCCGTTCAGCAGAAAGGCTCATATAACAGCCGCAGATATCACCTCACTTCTGCGGCAACACAAGGATAAGCCAATGCATGGGGACTTTTTCAATAACATTGAAGACCTTGGCTTATCAAAGCGCCCGACTTTTACTTTACTCAGGATGAGTGGGTTGAAGGCGGAAACTGAGGGGTTCATTATGGCACGCCAGGATGGTGTCTTCAACACCTTAGCCTACCGCAGTCGCGTGATATGTAAAGAGGTTAATGACACAAGGTGCAGGGCCTGCCGCGAGAAATCCGAGACCCTAATGCACTTGCTATCACGATGTCCAGCATATGCGGTCTTGGCTATATCCATCGACATAACGAGACACCAAGAGTGCTATAACACTCTTACGGTATTGACGAGACATCGGTGTTGCCCTACGCTCCGTGGGACATTGAATCCGTTGTGGGAAACGAGAAGTGCCGAATTTATTGGAATTATTCGTTCCCTACCCTCAGGCTCATGCAAGCTAATAAGTCTGATGTAGTCCTTCTCGACCACCAGAGCAAGACGATATTTGTCGTGGAGTTTTCAGCTTCTGGCGAGACGAATATCGTCCGAAAAGAGAAGGAAAAAGGAATAAAATTTCCAGATTTTCTCTTCGATTTCCACAGATTCAATCCAGACCACTCTGTCAAGATGGTTGTTCTGATTATTGAAATCCTTAGTGGAATATGATGCCTTCTCTACTCTCGAATCTCAAAATCATACCGGCTTGCCGCAATAAGACAGAAATTTTAGCCGGACAGATGCAGAAAGCTGTCATTCTTGAGTCACTGCGCTTGCTCAGGGCACATGATTATCAGACTCAATGATCATTTACCCCACGGTGTGGGGAGTGGTCGTTGATTGATAATGGTGGCGCGCCCTTCCGAATGTATCGGGGCTTCGAGAGATAAGGCCTGACCAGCGCATACCACGGTAAAATAATAATGATAATAATAATAACCCTTGAGGGTGGTGAAACATACACGCATGCTATCGGTATGAATTTTGGGATAGACAAATCTGCAACGGTAAATCTCAAAAGAGGACGATGAGGGACTACGAAGAGGATGTGTAAGGCTTGTCTCGAGACCCTAATGCGCTTGCTGTCAGCATGCCCATCATTTGCGATCTCAGCCTATATCCATCGATATAATGCGGCCCTAACAGTGCTTTATCACCATATACGGGACTTTCACGGTATTAACGAGACACTGGTGTTGCCCTACTCCCAGGGGGTATTGAATCCGTTGTGGAGAATGATAAGTGAGAAATTTATTGAAACTATTCGTTTTCCACCCTCAGGCACATACAAGCTAATAAGTCTGTTGTAGTTCTTCTCGATCAAGACGAATATCGCCTGAAAAAAAAAGAAAAACGGATGGAGTATTCAGATTTTCTCTTCGAACACCGCATACTCAATCCCGACCACTCTGTCAAGATGGTTGTTCTGATTATTGGAGTCCTTGGTGGAATAATGCCCTTCTTACTCTCGAATCTCAAGATCATGGCGGCTTTTTTCACGATGGTTAAAATCCAGGTAGGACAATGATGCAGAAGGCTGTCATTTTTGGCTCATTGCGTCTGCTTAGGGTACATGATTCTCGAACCCAATGGCCACTTGAAACGCGTTGTGGGGAGTGGGCATTGGCTGATAATGCTGGCGTGCCTACCCGACTGTGTAGGAGCTTCAGGGACAAGGCCCGACCAGCTTACTCTGTGGTAAAAAACAATAATACTTTCTGTTGTGAAATCTATTTTTCGGGTTTCTGGTCGTGGTCTGCAGGTTTTTATGCCTGACGTTTCTTCTACTACTGCGGTAGACATTATCAAAGGAGATGGTAACGGTCGCAGTGACTGAGTTGGTGCTCGAGTTGTTGTCCCTGTTCCGAACGCAGTAACTACAATGCTGGTATTTGACTCAGATTTTGTATTATTCTTAGTGGGCGTGACCTGGTTTCTTTAATTGCATTACCTTACTTTCTTTGTGTGCCTGTAAGGACAGGTAGCTAGATTTTATTATTGTCCATTGCCTCTTATTTTCTATTGGAATTATTCTTGTATTTCTATAGCCTCTCTACATACTCGTTGATAGTAATTTTAAGTTTTATCGAGTATTACTGTAACTTCGAATGAGATAATGTGAATGCCTTGTTTGAGAGCATATTCCGCTACAGCTGATTTGTCGGTTTGTTCGAGTCGACAATTTCTCTTGTGTTCAGGGAGACGAGTACCTACGCTTATTTTCGTGGTTCCAATGTAGACCGACCCGCAGCTACAAGGAATCCGGTATACCCCGAATGTTACGAAAAGTTCTCTGGGGTCCTTAGTGACCTTAGATTTTGTCTGATAGTTTCAAGTTCCAAGTATCGACACTTGCGGAACACCACTTGATACATTTCTTTTTGCCGACTGCCCCATGTTTGTCTCCACAGACACCTATTCTGCAAATATTTAGTGAAAAGCTCGACAGCATTGATTGAAAATCCAGAAAAGTGTAGAATAGAAAACATTGTCTGATTATCTATAGTACGAAATGCTTCGATAGAATCTAGTAAAATGACAATTGTTGTTTACCTGCATCAGTAGCACTAATATCGTCCACTTTATTTAATACAGCTGTAGTACAGCTATATCCTGGTATGAACTCGAAATGAAGTTCCATTTGATTAACCATTATCTTCCCAACTACTTTTAACATGCATTGTAGAATACTAACGGGACGAACATCATTGTGGCTTAACATATATCTCTTTATTTGGTAACGCAATAATACCTTTCACACTTTCAAAAAATCTCGAAAATTATTTTCCAACAAGCATGAATTTACTATATTTGTTAAAGAAAGTATCACGTGACAACAAAGAAGAAACATTTCTATTTTTATAAAAGTCTATACCTGTAGCCAACGTTCTTATTTTTTAACAAACAAAGTACATGTACAGTAACTGTTTCAAATTGAAGTAACTCATCAAAATTACAGTTTCTTTTGTGATGAGCTATAATATTTTATTGAATTTCAACTAAGATGATGATCGAAGAGAGTGTTGATTTATTTTAGAGGGACTTTCGAGTCATTCTGGTGGAGAACTAGGTGCTTTCTTATAAATATTCAAATAATTAGATTATTTTATAATTAAACTGTTTCTATTTCTTGTACAAAATCCCATGTAGCTAATTTTCATTTCGAATAGATGTAATGATTAGATTCCTGAATTGTTTATAGTATTTGAAATGGAATATTCAAAAATCTTTTCTTATCGAACGTCTATAACAACCCGCCCCTTTTACCCCCACGGGTTGGAATTAAAAAAAATTAATTCTTAGAGCGCATCTAAGATATAAGAAGCACCTATATACCAAATTTTAGATTCCTAGGACTCACCAGTACGAAAAAACAGACATGAATAAGTGTTAAGTGAGTGACTTTTCTTATCGAATGTCTACAACAACCCGCCCCTTTTATCCCCACGGGTTACGCCCCAGTTGGAATTTAAAAAAAATAATTCTTAGTGCGCATCTAAGATATAAGAAGCACCTATATACCAAATTTTAGATTCCTAGGATTCACCAGTACGAAAAAACAGACATGAATGAGTGTTAAGTGAGTGACTTTCGCATTTATAGGTATAGAATCCGGAGCAATTAAATATGTGACTACTGGCTACGAACGTTCATCACCAATTCTGGTGAAAATACCAAACCATTGCCTCTCATGTGTGACCTATGATTTTGTAGATAGAGATAGATTAAAAAAACGTACTGATACAATTTAATATTATTTTAAGAGTGGAAATGACAGTAAACTGTAATAGTATCAGTTTAATGTATAAGTCTGAAAATGTCCTTATACGACGGAACTGCAGTAACTTTAGTCACAAATGAAAGTGGTAAAAAACATAGAAATTTTCGTTTCTCATTTTTCATGTATCAGTAATTTTCAATACGGATTTTCATCAAGTATGGGTGAGTTCAATTCAATTTATAAATTGAATTTTTTTAGATTATCTGATTGTTGAGGTATAAAAATTATATCGATTGATCCAATACTGTTTCACAGAATTGTGGTTAAAGTTTACATATTGTAAGGACAAAAAAATCCATTTGAGTACGCATCAACTGTAGAGAAAAAATGATATAAATAAAATTGTGTTATGTGATATTTTTTTCGATCCAGTTCGATCTAGTGTGATCGGTCAACCTCTGTTTTGAATGATACTGAGAATTTTCAAATCTCGATAATTCTAATGGACAATGTAGATGGCCTCATTAACGAATGAGATAATCCGTTCTAACCAACAATAATATCTTGTATTTACCAAACATGTAGGTACGCACGACAACAAAAACGAAGAAAACTTTAACCCTTTTTCGCTATTCAGTCGCAAAACAATCACAATGACTGAGCCTTCTTTCAAATTGAGATCTTTTCCCAGTTCAAGATAACGATGACAAAATGGTCTATTTAAAGTTCTCTTTCTGTTTTTGCATCTGTGTAAATTTGGGAAGAATCCAGTCATATTACCAAAATACTTTGCTACAATTCTACTTTCCGAAGTTTACGAAGCAGTGAGTCTCAAGAAGATGTGATCAAATCTCCATTTAAGAGTATTCGAAAACTGAATTTTCCAATTCTTTGGAGCCTACCACTTCAGTTCCTGACAATGGTTACGTGTCCTATTTGGGGGTAACTTTCACAAAGAGATTTCACTGGGAGAGTGAAGAGGCATTAGTGATAACTCTTAAGATATTTAAATGGTATGGTGTGAAGGGTAATAATGGTGTAACTAACATAAT
This sequence comes from Leptinotarsa decemlineata, assembly GCF_000500325.1. Classification (NCBI taxonomy): domain Eukaryota; kingdom Metazoa; phylum Arthropoda; class Insecta; order Coleoptera; family Chrysomelidae; genus Leptinotarsa; species Leptinotarsa decemlineata. Next base: position 99,928 of record NW_019290908.1, on the reverse strand, counting down.
TGATTTGAATAGGATCACTGTCATATCCGTCTAAATAACTTTCCAATTACCACATCTTATGTGAATTGTTTTGTTATATCTCAGAGGTTGGATTTCAATTTCGTCCAAGGATCAAACAGCAAGTTGAAGACCACTTGGAGGAAAACGCGGGTGGGTGGATGAGACTCTAGTTTCTGCATACACTAACCATGTGGAGAAACTTTCAACTTTTATCTCTGGGTACTCCGCCCCTGAGAAGTATCTCATGCATTTGGATTATAACTTGTAATGTTCACTGCAAGACATTGTTAACCACTTTCTTACCACTGCCCTTCACACCATACAACTCAAATCAATATCTTAGGACTTATGGTAAAATTAAAACTATGGCACAAACAAAAATTAGCAGCCTCACAAAACGATGCGACACGCGTGATGATTGCGTTGGTTTACATAGTGAAGCATTTCGAAGGTTAAGGTCGCATATTTGTCTTGGGTTGTCTTTAAAGTAGATAGGTAGTTACCTATTTCTGAATTGAAATGGATAGTTGTGAATATAATTTTGTTCGAGTGAATTTTATCTAAGATTATATTATTACTTCACAGTTGGCGTACCCGGCTTCGCTCAGGGATATGATATGAGATTGTGTGTTAGTTGGAATGAAATGATGAATTTTCAATGACAAGAGGTCGAAGGATCTTGCTTAATATAGTTCTCAATATAGCCCTCTCAGAAGTTTTGAATTGTTCTAGAAATTTCTAGAGAGCGAAACTTCCACCATCATATCTTCGAAAATACCCTTCAGGTAAAAACAGAAATTTTTTTTTTGGATGAGGGTGTAGAGGGCTACCACACCATATGACACTCTTGACCGTTCTACAACATTCCCGAACATTTCACACTATTCCCAATCATTTCAGAATTTTCCGAAATGTGTTCAACCACTCTTGAATGATTCGGTGTTCGAGAAATTTCTAGAGAACCAAATTTGTTGCCCTTATATCTTCAAAATCACGCGCTTCAGGTAAATACGGGAAAATTCGTAATAGACGGATAGCTAGCTGTTGGGTTTATTATTTGCCGCGGAAATCCTTTTTTTTCGCTCCACTGTCCACAAGGGACTTTTTTTTCATTACAATTGATAAAAGAAAGACATTTCGAAAACAGACGCTAACGCGACCGATTAGTGGTTGCACCGCATGGGTTTATGCAAAACCTCGTTTACCGCATCGCAACATTATTTTGTGTGTGTGTAATTATGTCACGGGTTGTTGATTGTCCTAAACATCAAGAGGCCTCTTCATCCAGCTTCCAGCTGGTATGGAGACTATCATTAGGAGCTGAACCACCACGGGACTGATTATCAGCTTATATATAATCGGTAAGTCTTTGTGATCATGAATTGAATCGAAATTTATTTCGATACAGTCCATTTATCGAACCAACCTGGAAAGATTGATTTACAAAAAATCGATAGTGTTTTCCAGCCATTATGATCACGTCATTTTGAAGTGATGTTTCAGTCAGCATTTACGTAACAATGCCCCAGAATATGGTGTGATAATGACGAAAATATCAAGACATTATTATGACATTTCATATGTGACGTGGAAAATATCAGCCTTTATAGCCGTATTCGGGTTTTTATGACCCGTCGCGTCGGTTCCCAAACCCGAAAATATCTTGAAAATTAGTATTTCCAATAATATGGTTATTATAATCCAGGATTTACAGATATTCTCATTTCTGGAAACGTCAATAATATGTTGAGTAATAAGAAAATGTCAAAATGTCTTTGGTTTTATTGGTGTTAAGAATATAGCCATTTTTAGAAAACCAGCGCTGTTTTTTCAATTAAATGGGTTGATTTATTAATAAAATTTCGATAGTTTAAAATCGTGAGGTGTAGTTTATGAAATTACTATGGATCTTCATCAAGTAACGGCCTGATTTGTCTAATTTGACAGATGTAGCTTCAGCAAGATGGCCGTTATAATTGTCAAAAATCGGAAGTTCCTGTTAGAAGACCCTATATATTTGTGGCATTGAATTCCATAAAATAACCTTCTTTATTTACGTGATTACTCAAAACATATCTTTCTGGTCTTAATCTACAATCAGTTTTATGAGAAGTTATTCTATCTTGTAATAGGTAATCTTGTTGTTTGTCCTATATATTCTCCATTGCAATTGGATCATGGTATACAATAAATTAAGTCTGAACGTGAAATGTTGAAGTGTTTTCTTTTGTTTTGGTGAAGATAGACCCAATATTTGAAATTGTTTTATTTGCAATTTTGATATTCTCAAAGCCTTTGCTCAATCCAAGAAAATTGCTAACGAAGGTTTTTGAATATCTAGGTTGAAATGAACTCTTCCTATTAGTTTCACTATCTAATCCTAGGAAGCCATACCCTTTCGGATGCCATACTGGTTGTTGGAAAGTACAGCATATTTTTTTGAAGTTATACTTCTTTTGGCGCGTTAAGGAAAAATGATGAGAGTAAATTTCTACGATGCTCGTGCACACCGTCACGAGAAACCGACACCTCAAAGTTAGGTTCTTCTTCTTTGATTTATATGGATGTTGCTTCTCAGTCAAGCGCATTGGGTCAGACTTCTCCTGTCCATAGTAAATAGAAGCTTCGTCTGGGGACGCAGCTGTCTTGCTGCCACCCTAAGTTTTTTCATTAACTTTTTCTTTTATGAAGGTATAGGTAGATAGGTCTAAAGTGAGTGGGTCTATTCAACCCTCCACCGCAACCCATTAGGGGTTTATTGTGGCTCACACCTATTCACACTCGGCCAAATAAACCCAGCTTCTTAACGAAGCCGATTAGTTTGTATGGTGAGTGGTCTTTCAGGTCAGATGGTGAGAGTACGGATCTGGCCGAACTCAAAGAACCTGATTCGGTGCCCAGCGGGGCAGGCACAAAGTATATGCTCTGCAGTTTCATTATTTTCCAGACAGAGGCGACACACACTTCCGCACATAATTCAATAGCGTAAATTTCCGCTTAAAATACAGTCGCATAAGTTCCTAGGCAGGTAGATAACTCTGTCCTGGGTCTGCGACTGAAAACACCTGCACCAGAACCGGAAGGTGTTTTCGATTCATCTGTGAACCAACAACTATCTGCTCTTAATATTTCCTTCCTCCGCAGGATCCAGTCCTCTCTACTCGGGAATAGTACTTTATAAGGCAGTTCGTAGTTGACAGTTGGAGGCATAAAGTCAGAGGTCATTTCCAGAATGCTGTGAACTTCCAATGTCAACCAACAGTCTGTTGCACTCTGCATTGAATTGATTTGTGCAATTGGCAATGTGCACAAGTCTGTATGCAGTCCATCTTGCCTCTCTTTCCAGAAAAATGTGGAGAGGAGGTAGATCTAGAAGGATCTCCATGGCCGCTGACGGTGTGGTACTGATGGCACCACTGATAGCCAGACAAGCCCGTCTCTGTAAGCCAGAGAGCTTCGCTTGGGCCGTTTTCTGTGAAGCCTTCGGCCACCAAGCAATTGCATCATAAGTGATCATTGGTCTGACAACAATCATCACATAAATCCAATGGATTTGTTTGGGACCTGAACCCCAAGTTTTACTAAAAATCCTTCGACATGTCCATAGAGACAGTCTGGCTTTGTGTAAAACTTTTTCCAAGTGAGCGTTCCAGGTGAGTCTTTTATCAAGGACAATGCCAAGATATTTCACCTCCGTTCCAAATGAAATGACCACACCATTAAGGGAAAGTGGCGTTAGATCATCCAATTTCCTTCTCTTGGTGAAGGGGATTAACACAGTTTTGCTGGGGTTGACAGACATCTGCTCCCTCAGGCACCAACTGTGAACAACGTCCAACGCGCTTTGGAGGATATTACAAGCTACCCTTCCCGACGTGGACCTTGCCAGGATGACAAGGTCATCATAAACTTGGTCTGCATAAACTTGCAGATCAACTTTTCTTCTGTCGAGGGCATCAAGCAGACTATCCACCAGGAGCGACCACAGAAGGGGAGATAGTACCCCACCTTGAGGGCAGCCCCTGGTGACCTGGTGAAGAAGAGCTGGAAATATACGGAAATTACTTTCGAAGCTTTTGTTCCACCAAGAAGAGTTGCGGTTATCTCTTTTGACCCTCAGTGGACAGTTCTCATGATAGGATGAGATCACTGCTTCGCGAAATTGCGTCGCTACTGTATCCATATCATTACAACTGTGAATAGTACTGAATCCGTCCTCAAAGTACGATTGGAGGGAGTTTTCATACCCCCTCCAGTCAATAGATTTTGAGTCACGATATTCCACTACTGGTTTTAGACCCGTTTCAATATTGAAAAGAATATTGTCTGAACAAGACGGTTCAGTAGATATAGACCAATGGTGTATCTTGTTGCTCAGAGAATGTGAGCTGATGGTTAAATCTAATACCTCTTACCTATTACTAGTGGCAAAAGTTGGATCCGAGCCCTCATTAATTAGACAGCCCTTCCCCTAGTATATAATCAAAGAGTAACTCACCCCTACGGTTTCTATTCCTGCTGCCCCACGCTGTATGGTGTGAATTGGCGTCACATCCCATTACTATTTGTAGTTTGTTCCTTTTGCTATAGTCGATAAGTCGTCTAACAGCAAGAGGATGTACGGTATCCGAATCTCCCGGAAAGTAGGTGGAGCAGGCGATAAAATTCGTTTCACCCTTCTTGCCCGATAGGGAAATTTGGATGGCTACCACGTCTTGGGTGCAGAAGCCTATAAGCAAAAAATGGTTAATACCTTTCCTGATGACCAGACATGCTCTAGGTTTCACTCCAGGGCACGTTATTACCTCACCAGGAATATTGCTCAGTCCGGTTACTCAGCCTGTATTTCCTGTCCATGGTTCCTGCAGGAAGGCAAGGCCGATTAATTAATCCTTGAAGTTTTTTCCAAGGACCTATATAGCGGCCTTGGTATGTTGTAAGTTTGTCTGCAAACACTTGAAGATAACAAGTGTTGCCGCAAACTTAGAACTCCTCGACCCTAGGACGGAGAAGATGGGGGGTCCTTAAGGACACCTCCATCCTCCTCTAACGGGATCGAGGGATGTGTAGGCTCAGATGATGAGGAGAGGACACCTGCTGTCTCTGAGTTGCCTGCTGATTTATTGGATCTCTTTGACGAGACGATTTTCGTCTACGCTTTCAGACAGCCACGTCCAGCCTTTTTTCCCAGTTTACTCGACGAGACATTGGCCGTCATCGTCTCCTGAGAAACACCTGTTTTCTCGACCTTGGGCTGGGTGTGAGGCGGTGGTTTACCCCTATGTTTGGGTGGAGGTTTGGTTGAACTCCTCCCCATAGGTGGATTTTCACTCGTCGCATTATTTACTCTAACGGGTACACTAGTGTGACTCGTTTGAGTAGTTTACTGCTGGGAGGGTGTCCGGGTTTTAGGGCGGAATGAGACCTGCCCAAAACCAAAATGTCTTCTGAAACCCGTTCTCGCCAGCACGACCATGGATCCATCGTCTACAGCGAAGGTCCATGTTTGACCAGGGCCTGACCAGAGAGGATCGTCCACTCCAAGGTTGACAGACCATGGTTCATATTCCTCAATCTAGTGAGGACCTGTTCGGAGGTCAGTCTATGTCTGCCTCCGTCAGCTAGGTAAGAAACAGAGATGTGTGGCTTCGGAAGGTGGCCCCCTGTGACGCATTTCAGGAAAGCGCTGTCCCACGGTTGCAGGGTATTAACTACACCCGCAAGCCAGTCTGCGCTAACCTGATCCTCACAGACGACTTGTAACCATCCAGGCCGAAAGACGCAGCTCTGGAATTGTACCTGCGGCCCATCGTCTGGACCAACCTCCACAGCCGACAAAATAGCCCCCGGAAGAGATTCCAGCTGGTTGGCCGTTAATGAGGTAGTCGGATAGTCAAGGTGCAAGATTCCCACCTTGATGCCCGCGACAACGTTTCCATATGAGGGTTTTTGCACATCAGGTACACCTGAAGATGCCTTAGATTCAATTATGCAGGGCTTTTTTGCCTCTGGTTTCGGTGAATCATCATTTGAGCGCAAACGTTTGCTAACCTGTTCAAGGGGGGTTTGTTCCCCCACCTGAGACAGAGTAACGCTAGTTGCACACACACCGATTTTGGACGGTCAGTATAAAATCGGCCGATATTTTATTGGTAGCGGGTGCTTGCACACTCACCGGATTTTTATCGGTCAAACAATCAGTTGCTTTGTTGTCGTAATTAGCACGCACTACCAAAACGAAG